>LPNX011061333.1:51399-63294 GCA_001517045.1 Pseudotsuga menziesii | reverse complement strand
CAAGACCCATTTTTATAACCCTTAAGATTGACTAGGACCTCGACCGAGCTAATACCTCGGTCGAGGTCTTAAAAACACCTCGACCGAGGGTTTGTTAAACCATCGGTCGAGGGCCTTACAAACCCTCGGTCGAGGTTGTGTTAAGACCTCGACAGAGGTATTTAAATACCTCGGTCAAGGTTTATACCTCGATCGAGGGCTTAAAAAAACAGACTTAGCCCACATTCAAGCAAATGGAAAATTTCCTGTGCCTTGCAGAGGTGTAAACCCTGCCATTCCTAGCACATAATTGAGCGGAGTTGATACCGATAGATTCACCAACGAATCTTATATCCATTGAGGTATCATACACGCATTTTGGCATTCATATGATATTTATTTTTTAATTACTTCTAAAACTTATACTTAGAAAACCACACTGCAACTTCGAAGTAGCTCAAAGAAAAATCCGTAGAGTTAAAAATACACAGCCAAAAAATTCGTAAAAATGCACACATCACATATCGACGTGTCCTCTTCAAAAGGGTATCTTTGGTTTTTCAATTTTTGAAAAAATAGAAAAAATTCCTTTACGTGGACAAATATGTGTTTAAAACGATGCTGAAATCAAATGTGGTCACTTTCGAAAAATAATAAATAATTGTATAATGCGAAAAAAATTAACAAAAAAATATGCACATCACACTGAATTTTATGTAGATCATGCTCATATATTTATTTTTTAAAAAATATTAATGCAAGATTGAATTACTCTACATGGACACGAGCCACTTATTAGCTTCTTCAAATTTTTCAGGTCACACAGTTCATTAAATGCAAAAATTCACACATTAAATGACATTGGAATATTTTTAAAAAAATATCACTATGAAGCCAACATAATATTCTACAATTTTTTTTTTTACTGCAAGTCAAAATTCACATGGCATATATGCGTTTTGAGGGCTTCTATCTAGAACATGAGTAAAAAATCAGGTTTTCATCGCCAAATTTGGCCAAAAAGTGTTACCCATCTTCATGGAATCACCCATGATTTTGATGGAATGTTAAAGATGACGCAAAAGATTTCCAACAGAATAATATATTTGGAGAAGGAAAAAGAACCTCAGAAAGCTTATAAGCCTTATTACAAAAAAAGAGAAGATAACAACCGATGCAAGACCCCTCCACACGGTTCAACATCAACGAATCTGACAGAGGTAGGGATGGATAATTTCTGCACTTTTCACCAACAACCCCTTTCTGAAAAGGGTTGTCCCCAATGGTTAAATTCGATGACATTGGTAATGAATCAGCTTTTGGACTCTACATTGACTGAGGACAATGATGAAGAGGAATAAGGTAATCAGACCATAGAAAGACAGGAAAATGATACCATGTTTTTATGGGATTGTGTCTCGTTGTTTGATACAGAAAAAAAAAAGTATTTTTAAACCTGAGAATATGCCAATGACAACAAAAAACATGAGTTTGGTAAATAAAGACAATTCAATAATTTCAAAAATTAAAAAGTTGCAAGAGAATGTCAGGAGACAGCCAAAGAACAATGTTGAAGACAAAGTATCCGAAATTACCATTTTCAGCCAAGAGATGGAGCAAATCAACAAGCCTGCCAAGCTTATGGAAGAACAAGTAGGTGTGAACAAAGAAAAAACTGAAAATCCTGAAGAGCTAGAGGAAGAGATACCCACCGAAAACCAACCTGTGGAGGAAGATGTTGAATCAATTAGGGGAGAGAAAGCTAGAACCCCGCCTTTCTTTTTGACTTTGGAAATGCTAAATCATAAGGTGCATAATTGTTTGGTAGATTCAGGATCATTAGTGAATGTTATGCCACTCGCAGTTTGCAAACAAATTAATGGACAACGAAAACCTACTACTTGGGAAGTCACTCAATTGGACAAAACTAATGTCAAAGTAGTGGGAGAAATGGAGAATGTTCTCATTCGTTTATCTGCAAATAACAAGATATGTCAATTTATTGACATTGTGGTGGCTGACATACCGGATGGATATGGACTTATGCTGAACCGTGACTGGTCCGCAAGGTTAAAAGGGTATTTTGTTTCAGATTGGTCACATTTGTGGTTGCCTCATAAGGGGATCCCAAATCGGATCAAAATTTTAAGAGAACCTTACATGAAACACAATATCACTAAGTTGGAAGAAGGTAATGAATCTGCTAATACTGTTTTGGGAAATTATCTAATGGAGCTTGAACTAAGATATCATGCATTAGAAAAAGCCAGCAATATGACTGACACTCAACTTGATCTCCTTCAACTTTCACAGGCTGGTGAGATTGATTGTAAATCGGTAGACATAGTTTCGGTTTCAAAAATAGCAGAATTAGACCATGGTTAGGTATCTCATGTCTGCAATCCAGCCTAGCCCCTTGACTCATAAGTTGAAAACTTTTCAGGGGTGGGCACAATTTTATTTTTCTTTTGATTCAATGACCTTGTATATAAATAATTTGATGTAGTTTTGCTTTGATTTACCGTTTTTACTTCTGGATTTTTTGGTTTGTTTTGAATAAAAGAGGCAAACTTTTGGTTGCATGGAAAGCATCAGGGTTCTTGATTAACTGAAATATTTGGGATAAGGCTGTGCATTTATTTTTAAATGATAGAATTTCTTCTAGTATGTAGTTTTCCTAAATGGCTATGCACTCATTAAAGTCCTGCTTAACACCTAAAAAATAACTTAGAAATTAAGAGGTCTGGAATACTATTTCGAGGCTCCATCCATTTCACATATAAAATGTCGTATGGAGTGATAGCAAAAGACCCATGGAAAGGAAGCAAGGTAAACAGTTTATTATATATAAATGATCCCATGCCATGATTTCAAAATCCTAAAGGCTATTAAGAGTCAAAACTCCTAAAAGAAGGAATACATATCAAAGCAAAGTATCAGATATATGAATATCAATCTGCTAAAAGTTCTTCTCTGTCCGTGAGCTGAAAAGTAAATACATATCTCGCACAAAAGGACACTATGGATGGAAGAGCCTGAATAAAAATTCAGAAATAAAAGCAGATGGAGGACTAATAAGAACAAAAGTTCAAAAAGGGCACAAAAGTGCAAGTGGCATGGGAATGAGGAACAAATGAATAGTTCTGTTTGCCATATGTTATGATCCTATGGTGTCCAAGCTAGAAACTACCCACAGACAGAGGTAAAATAAAACTCACCTACTAAGCCTCAGAAGAGTTATCTGGACTTTAAATATTTTGCATTGCCCTTCCCAAGAAATGGACTGACATCAATGATTTAAATGTATGTGTTTGCCATCTTAGGAATACAAGCATCTAGAAGAATTCAACTTATGAGCTTGATGATTAAAAAATATTTTACTGGGAGGAAGTTGATTCAGAAATCTGGGGTTCACCAAGTAGTCGCCAATTGTTGCAGCTGCAACATTTTTTCCCAAAATTCAAAAAAAAAATTGGGACCCTCCTTTAATTCGTTTTTGCTGAGTTTTTGGTTTTGCTTGATATTTGAATAAAGATTAATTTTATGCAGGCAATGTTTTAATGTTTGAATTAATTTTGCCTCGCCATCGGAAGTGTTTCGGACTTTTGAGTTGGGAGTCTAGTCATCTGCACGTCCACTGTTGTGGAAAAGAACAGGACATCAAGTCTGAGTCAAGTGTATTTGGGCTCTGAAGCATTTTTCTTTATCGACGTTTGTTTTGATATCCCATCGGAACCCTTGTCTATGCGTCTTCCGCCGTTGCGGATAAAGTACTGCAAAGTTTTCTGAGAGTTGTTTCATCGTTTTTTGATCCTCGCCGTTTTGTCTCGCCGGTCCTTGTTTTTTTCAACTTTCACCGTTGTGGCTCCAAAAAGCACTATGATTCCAATAGTTTGATTTATCTTATCCATTTGATTGATGTTTTTTCACTTGAGACATGCTTATTCTTACTCCGCTTTGCTGGTCTGCAGAACTCGTTTCTTTTACGGGTTCCCCGTTGCGGCTCTCTAATCATCTTTTGACCCAAATCCCTAGTCTCGTGAGCTCTGATGCGAATGTTGATTTGTTTCTCTGCCGATGCCATTGCGGGTTTCCTCATCGTTTCTTCGTCCACAGTTGCGGAGGCGATGTTGATAAGATTGCCGATCCCTTAGTATTTTGCCGCCCGATGATCTTATTTTTCCTGCCGATTGCATGTTGACCGCGACGTATATATTTTGGGGTTTGGGGGTTTATTATTTTATTGTATTTTGGCGATTTCTTCGTGCTGTCGTTTTTGCTCGAGCAGACCAAGGCTTTCACTATTGGTACCTTCGCTCCTAGGTGGCTCCGCTGTGGAAGTTCACCAGTTTTCCTCCACCAGTCGCGCAGCACAGTGCCAGGTAGGCCCTTATGCCCATTTTTACCGTTCCGTTTGATTGGTCGAACTTTTTTTTGATTCCGTCATTAGTGGTTTCCTAGGTTTTCCCATCCCGGCCTGTATATATATTCAAGTTAAGTAGTATGGCTGCCCAGTGGGGAATTTTTGTAGTTTTCTTGATGATGACTCTCGCGGCTGTTGAGGGTTTGTAGACCGCACTCGATTGCTGGGGAAACCGGTGCAGATGACCGTTACGCTGTCCCCACCAATTTCCCGCAGTCTGCGTATGGCCATCCGAGGAGGGATTTCATGGTTTTCTTATGAGATGTCGGGTTGGTCTCCCTAGGTTTTGAACCAGGGTCGCAGTGGTGAAATTGTTTCGCTCGAATCTGAACCCCGAACCAGTTTAGGATAGAATGCATTACCTAGTCAGGCCATGAGGCAAGCGTGTTTACAGCAAGTAGCTTCCTCTTATTGTTTATGAGTTAAGTGCGCTATCAGTGCAATGTCCTCACTTGGGATTTGGCACCTCTTTTTTCCACGTAGCGTTTAGGTCGTAGCGCCGAGAGGGGGTTTCGAGACTGTGTTCTTGTTGACGAGAGGGGGAGGATTTTCGTCATGATTTTCTAAGTCAAATCTACGAATGTTGGTTGAGAGCTGGTTTTAGCCCTAGGGCAGATTATTTTTATGTGGGAACACTTGGTTTTTTGAGCATTGTTATTTATTCTTCATATCTGCACTCATGTTTAGCATAGATGAAGTAAAATGCTTGTACAGTTGCCTCCATTTTGAATGTTATTTGGTAATGACCCAACAGAACCTAAAAGCAATTTCTATACATGACAGGGAAATTCCTCAAAATCCAAGATGTCTAAATGTCAAAAGAAGAAGGCCCCTGTGGTAGAAGAGGAACCCGAAGTCGAAATCGTTACCAGAGTCGAATACACCTACGAGGACACCAAATGCATAGTTGGTGTGGAACTCGAATATCAATGGGGGGGAATTTACAGATTAATAACCCACTGAGAAGTACCTGACATAGGTTTTGAAGAAGAAACCATCTATTCCAATACAGAGAGATCTTCATTGATGAAAATTGCTACTAGACCTGAGCATTTTCCATGCTCAGAGGTGATTGGGTGGATTCTGCCCAAGGCAGATGTAACCACCATGATTTTGGAAAATGTTGATAAATAGGGTTATGCTGCTTATAGCCCTGGGTATGTGGCACTGGCCTACCACTTACTAGAAGCACAGGTGTACTTGACTGAGGATTGGCTGAAAGCAATTAAGATGGACCTAGTCGAGACACTGAAGAGGATGCTCATGCCTGGAAAGAACTTTAGAACTAGGCCGACCGGAGAATATGACACTGCAAGTCTAATAACCCCTTACAGGTTCATTGCCTTGATGCTGAATAGGATTTTCGAGAGGGCCCACGGTAAAAGATTCAAATTGGAGTGGGTGCCTATCATTTTCTATGTTGTAACACAGGGGACAACATTCAACTGGGCAAACATTGTGTTCAACAGCCTCTCATCCTACATTGCTTCAGCATTAGGAGGGGTGTCCCAGAAGAGATCAGAGTTCTACATGAGCTCTATACTGATTGATTGCATACTGTGCAACCAAACCTTCCCCAATCTGAGGTGTATCTAGGACCGGGAAAGAACACTAGTCTACTTAGCATACAAGCCGCTATGGGCCCACAAATACCACAGTCACTATAGGGAAGTGTGTGAACACTTCATTATGCCATTGTATACCCTGATTTTCTTGAAAGAGTGAAACTGCATGTCGAAGGAGGCATTGCAGGTGATTGAAGAATATTAAGACTATTACTTAACTGAGGATGGATTATATTTCGAAATGTTTGGATGCTCTAGAGCACCCTCACTACTGCCTAAGTATGTCATTGACTATGTAGTCCACAAAGAGGTAGTTAGACAAGTCTTTTTAGATGGCATAGGGAGCTTTCTGTTTGAACATAAGAAAGCAGCTTACCCTCCTTTGCCATTCAGATTGGGAAGCTACAAGTTTACTAGGGTGAAGAAAGCTAACGAATTCGTGGAAGAGTTGGCAAAATTCCATTTTGGGGAAATGCATTTCCACAGGAATGATTCCCGGAATAAGGCGGCAGAAACTGCAAAGAGGTGAATGTACATTTTGAATACACAAGCCATTGGGACAGAGAGGAATCTATTTTCCGTAGTGCACAAAATATAACAGCCTTAAGAAGAAGGTTTAAGAAAAAAATCACCACCAAAGGTGGAAAAGGACAGGATGAGCAAGCAAAGGCAGACAAGGAAGAGGAAAAGAAAAGAAAGATGGATGAAGAGCTGAAGAAGCAGGAAGCAGAAAAGCTAAAGCTGACAGAGACAGTGACAGAGCAATCAACTTCCGATATAGCAAACAGTCAGGCTCAGGACTTTGGGAACCCTGATATTCAAGATCTTGAGGCAGTTGCTGGCAGCACACCAGGATAGGCTATGGTCCCCACCCTTAGGCTAATCCCTTTTGAGTAGAAGAAAGGGGAGGAGGTACCAGATTTCAACACTATCTTTTATGATAGAGAAAGGAAAAGGATAGTAAAGAGGACCAAGATAAAGGTCGAAACTGGGGGGCAGTCCGGTAAAATGATAAATTATACAATTGTAGTATATGGGACAGACAAGGACCCTAGGTTCATTATCAGAGTGGGGGCTGCATTGATCCATGCTTCCGAGGACAATGTAGATCGAATAATGACTGATCTTAAACAGTCAAAGAAATCCTCTTCCCAACTCAAAGATACCCTGAGAAGAGAAAGAGAGGAAAATAATAGGTTGAAAAGAAAGTTTGAAGACATACAACGAGAAAAAAAGTCTTCAAAAGCTGAGCTCCAATCCCTCCAAGTAGAGAAGAAATCTATGGAGGCTGCCCAAGAAATTCTAGAGAAAGTGTAGCAAGAATGTCAAGGGTTGAGGGTAGAAAAGGAGCAGCTGCTAGGCATGATAGGGGAGTTGGAGCTGCAGAAGGCTACCTTGGAGGAATCTAAGAGGCAATCTCAGGGGTAGAATGCAGAACTTAAAGAATAGATTACCTCATTGACAGCATCTCTAGAAGTGGCCAAGGAACAACAAGTCAGTCTTCAGCCTTTCAAGGAGCATGTTCTGGCACAGAAAAGTAAGATGCACCAACTACAAGTGGCCATAGAGGAAGAGAGGTGCAAGGTCTTGCAGGTGGACAATCGGTTGGAAGAGATTTTGGAAACCTCTTCATACTTTGTTAACAAATCATAGGACATCTTAGAAGTCCTGACAGGAAGGATGGTGAGATTAGAAGCGAATGAAGAAACCACTGCAAATCTACCATCAAAATATCAACAAGCCCTAAGGCAAGACTATGATTTACTGGAGTTTTCCATAAACACAGCCGATGAATTCAAGAAGGCTGTCAAGAAGACAAAGGGGGCTTGTGCAGAATTCTTTAGGAGGATTTTGATCACTTATAATCGCTGCCAGGTTGAGGCTGAACAGAGAATGGATACCTTTCCAGACCACAGCCTGTTTTTGGAGATTTTGCAAAGAAGATATCAAGAAGATGAACAAAGGATACATCACATTAAAGCTTTGGACGAGCAGAACCTGAGGAATGAAGTGGATCATTCCACAGTTAGTGTGTAGCTGTTAGAAGACCAACTTCACCTGAGCACAGCTAGAATAGAAGTCATAAGAAATCAGACTACTAAATTCAAAATAAATATTCATTTCCTAGAACCTTCTGAATTCGAGTGCATTTCCTCAGAGGCTTCAGCATGGAAGAAATTTTTGAATAGTCAAGTGGGACCCTCCTCATGAGCATTTTATTCATTTTATTGTAATATATTGTAAATTTTATAAACACTTAATGAAAGAAAAATGTGGGAGGTGAAGAGTTGGGGAAGCCCAAGAGTCATTTCGTGGGCAGCCCAACAGTTTTGTTTTTTTTGTATAAATATAGAAACTCTAGGCAAGAAGGAGGACTTTTTCCCAGTTAGATTGGAAGACATATTGTAAGAAGAACTATTTCATTTTGCAATAAATAATTATAATTTGCCTGTTGGAGAAAGCTTGGTGGGATGTTCAAATGTTATGCTATGGATTTGTTGAAGAGGAACTATTTCGTTTTCAGCTTTGTGTCCATTAACTGTGAGATCGTTCTAACTCTTTGAACCTATGTTCTTGTATGAATGATCTCTGGTTTGTTTTATGAAAACTTCCACTATGAGTAATGAATGTTGTTCATAGACAATTGGTTATCCGGTTGTTCAAATATCTTTAAATGTTCATGTGTTTGAAAGAAGTATCGGCTATCTGTGATGTCTTTTTTATAATGCATGCACAAAATACATTACTCAAATAAGTGACAATCTTGCTCCCTAGGGATATGTTAGGTAGTTGGTTTTTTTTAATTTCTTGCTGTGTGTGTGATTTAGATGCAGGAGAGCCTAAGACGAGAGGTAAGAACATGTGCATCACATTGTGGACACTCCTTGCATTCTCAATCAATCTGCATTTTAGATAGGCATTTGCATGTCATACTTAAAACTAAAAAATACAAAAATATATACGGTGGACTGGGCCGCAACCGGTAAAACCTTTTATTTTTGTTACTTGATCTACGGTAGCCGGACCACAAATCGGACAGATTCCCTACACCAAATAGTCACGGGCTAGTTGGGAACATTGATTGGGGAGAGTCCCTTGCTGTTGTTGCCTGTGAATTTCCAGGCCTCAACAGAATGTTGGTATTCACATGGTTTCCTGTTGACAAGAATGTTGGGTATCCTACTATTGTGGTGTTGACAAGAACATTGGGTATTCATGTTGTTGTGTTGTTGACACAATTATCAATATTGGTTACTGGTTGATGATATGGATATGATAGGTATTCGTGTGACTATCAATGATGGTATACACATGGTTTTGTTATTGACAAGATTTGCAAAATTTGGTTTGGTGTGGGTTTGTGAAATTGGATGAGTAGTTATAAATACCGTTGTGTTGTTTACAGGATTTCCAATATTTTTTCAATATGATTATAGATTTTTGGAATTGCCTACTATGGTTATACTATTGATGTGGGTCTCATTGCTGGCACTCTACTCATCATTATGAGGCTAATATCCAAAAGAAACACTTCCTACATGATTTTCAATATAGATATTTACTTCTTTGTTATCACTTCATTTTTGCATTTTTTAAAGTGAATGGTTGTAGAAAGTGGAAGTAGAGGCAAGAGTTTGGTGCAACATTCACAAGCCCTAGGATTTGACTATGGAAAAAGTTTAGACATACTTCCTCCACTATCTGCAATATCAAAGTTGGTCCAAAGTTCAAATATTTCAAAGTTGAGACTATATGGAGAAAATACTACAGTTCTTTAGGACTTTGATAACACAAGAATTTGGCTAGTTGTAAGCATTGGTAATAATCAAATCCCATTTACAAACGACCTTAATGTAGCACATAATAGGATTAACAACAACATTGTTCCTTTTGTTCTTTCCATGGATATCATTAAGATATCTGGGGGGAATGAGGTTCTATTCATTGGGTATGGGGCTTTGATTTCCCAACTCCTCCCTGCATTGCAGAACTTGCACATTGCCCTTATTGTGGTTTCAATTGACCAACAAATTAAGGTCTTTACACCTAATTCTATGGCCATACTTTTGACATATGTCCCCTCATTTGTTGGATGTTTCAATCATAGATTTGACATGAAATACTTGAAAAAGATAGGGGCACCTTTAATGATTAGTCGATACCCCTACTTTTCTTACAAGAGTAATCCAACTTATGAAACCCTGACTTATGCACTCTTAGACCCAAACACATGGTTTCACGACAAAAAACATTGGGCTCACCTATACAAACATGTTTAATGTGCATCCTAATGCATTGTACTCGACCATGAAATATCTACACCATAGTGGTGTTGATGTAGTGGTGTAAGAAACATGATGGCCTTTTATGGGAGGTTCCTACAGAGATATGAGTGAGCTTGAAGAACACAATTGATTACAATGGCAATTTGATCAAGCACGTGACCTCCATAGAAAAGACACTATTAAGGCCGAATTGGTCCAATGAGACCTATATTTTTTGTTTAATGAGAACTAGAAGCCACGACCAACCTTGGAACATAATTGTGGGTTGTTTAAAGTTTATATGACAATGGCTTATGATGTGGGATTATATGCTTATAATTGTGAAGTATTATCTAGTTTTGTATTCATCTCTGAACCTTATTTTTTGTGATTAATACTGATTTTGAAGGAATTGATATGTATGGAAACAATTATATTTCATTCTAATCAGATCGCAAGTAACTTGTTTTACCATACCTACAAGTAATGAGTTTATCTCTCAAGATGGATACATTTAAACTTTATGACAACAAGAGTTCTAGCAAAGCCATTGGAATATTGTTGGGATTTCAATGCGTCAATTAGGATATGATCATCCTTTATTTGTTGTAACTTCCTTGACATAGTATTTCATTTGAACTTTATGATCAACGAATTTCGTTATTATATTTCTGTGCAATTTCAAATTTTCATTTCATCCACTTATTGTGGAATCTCATAGCTCGCACACACTACACTTCCACTTTTCTTCATTTTATGTGAAGACACTTTTAATTTATAATCCTTCATATTTATTTATAACCCAATGCAAATCTAATATGAACCCTACATCTCTATTGGTGGAAAAAGTGAAGCATTTTCATAGAATATATGGATGACGAATTCGACGCTTACGAGTTGTCTAACACATAAATATGCTTGCATCTTCTGTTTGCACAATTATATTGACTATCTTGCTCCCTTTGGATGTGTACAAGGATTTCAAGAGAAAATACCAATAATTTTGATTATACATCCATAGGTTTTGTATACTAAGAGAGTTATGATATGTCTCTTCATTGGCTATTTACTTCTTGGGCTGGTCCATTCCAGTTTCAGAACTATATGATGAGATATTGGACCATTAGCATTACGTATAATATGTCATATGGCTTATGAGGTTTACTTCTTTCTGATAGTAAATAAGGAACATGAATCATTGTTTTCGTATCCATTCCCTTCTCCTATCGAATATTTTAATGCTTATATGTGGAAACATAATAAAAAATATAGAATATGGTTCATAGTTTCCTACATCACTTTCTTCACAACCCTCATATTAGTGGTTATGTTCTTAACTTACACAGTCATAGCAAGTAAAATTGAATATTTTGGTGCTTATCTATGGCAACATAATTGAAAATATAGAATATGGTTCATAGTTTCCTACATCACCTTCTTCATATCCCTCATATTGATGGTTATGTTCTTTGACCTACACAGTGATAGCAGGTGAAAGCATTCATTAAATCATCTCTCAAAAGGTTCCTAAAAAAAGAAAGAGTGTACAGTCATTGATGATCACATCCTCGAATGCTGGATTATTATTTGTGCATCCCAACTTAAATATATCATGGGCAACTAAGCTATTAGTTTGTTTTCCTTCCTAGTTGCCACAGTTTTC
>LPNX011061333.1:29632-41712 GCA_001517045.1 Pseudotsuga menziesii | reverse complement strand
TCGGTCGAGGGCTTAACAAGACCTCGACCGAGGTGCATTTTTCTGTTTTTGCCGAAATGCTCTTGCCAAAAAGTGTTACCCAGGTCCGTGGAATCACCCACTCCTACTATATGTAGATGATCTATTTGTAACCGTTGAGGATGGGCTAATTGCTGATACAAAGAGGAAGCTTGATGCCGAGTTCGAAATGAAATACTTGGGTATGATGCAATACTTTCTAGGCATGGAGGTGTGGCAGAATGCAGATGGAATTTCCCTGGGATAAGGGAAGTATGCAGTAGAGATCCTAAAGAGGTTCGGGATGATGGACTGCAAGGCCATGACCACACCTATGGCATCGAGTCTGAAGCTATTGAGTGATGCTTCATCAAAAGCGGTTGATGCTACGATGTATCGTCAGATGAGTGGTTCCTTGATGTACCTGAAAAATACGAGACTAGATATTTGCTTTGCTGTCAACACATTGATCCAATTCCTAACGGATCTGAGACATGTTCACTTGATTGTTGCAAAGCATATTTTGAGGTACCTGAAGGGTATAGTTGATTATGGGCTCAAGTATGAGGCGAATCAGAAGATTAACCTGGAAGTTTATGTGGATTCGGATTGGGAAGGAAGTTCCATTGATATAAAGAGCACTTTAGGATGTTGCTTCAGTATGGGATCAGGTGTGATCTCCTGTTTTAGCAGGAAGCAATCCTATGTGGAACTGAGTATAGCCGAAGCAGAGTATGTTGCAGCTTGTTCAGCTAGTTGCGAGGTAGTGTGGCTAAGAAAGCTACTATCTAATTTATTTGATCTCCAGATGGATGCTACTTGTATATATTGCGACAACAAGAGCTGGGTGAAGCTATCGGAGAACCCAGTGTTCCATGACAAGTCAAAGAATATTGAGATCAAATATCACTATACCAGGGATATGGTGCAGAGAGGAGCAATGAATCTCCAATATGTTGCGATCAATGAGCATATAGCTAATGTGCTTACCAAATCATTAGCCAGAGTGAAGTTTGAGTACTTCAGGGATAAGCTTGGTGTTCTCCAGATTGAGGTTCCCTCCAAAGGGAATTGATGTGTCTGTTTTCCTTTCTGACATGGTGGAAGGCTGAGCTTCATATGATCAAATGTAAGTGCAAAGATGCTCTGATGTGATTGTGGGTTGTGTTACCACATGATCAGTGCAGATATATTCTGATGTGATTGTGGGATGTGAGTGCTGGTCCTTTCGGACATGGTTTTTGGATGTGTTCCTCCCATGGTCAGATGTGAGTGCTGGGTGTGCCTTTCTGACATGGTTCTTGGATGTGTTCCTCCCATGGTCATATGTAAGTGCTGGGAAGGCCTTTCTAACATGGTTCATTCCATGGTTAGATATAAGTGTTGAAGACTATGAAGACCTACATGAAGGCTAGGCCTACAACCAACATGAAAAAGGGATGGATTTGGAGAACTTCCTGTGACAAGTATAATTGAGATAGCACTAGTGATGATCCATACTTGATGATGATCCAGTGATGATCCAGACTTGATGATCATCCAGTAATGCTCCAGATCAAGTGATGATCCAGACTTAGTAAATATCCAGTGATGATCCAGATCCAGTGATGATCCAAATCTAGTGATGATCCAGACTTGATGAAGATGACTTGAAGATGAAGATGACTTGATGATGATCCAGAGATACAGAGAAGAAGACTTGTGCTAATAAATTATGTTAAGAGAATACCTTCCTAGTTAAGAGGGAGTGTTGATGTATTTGTAACTTCATGATCCAGATTTATGAAGGAACGCAACAGAATACACAAATAACCATAGAAACAAATATGCATCGAAAATAACACTTCATTTCATTAATCAATAACTGAAACTTGTTTACATACAGAATGGAAATAAACTAGCTAGAGTGCTGGTAGCTTATCTCTGAGAAGAGATGTGGCGGCTACATGCCTCTGAACTCTGTGTTACAATGAGGCTCTAAGGCCTATATATTATTGAGAAACAATGGAAACCCTACACATCCAAAAACCTAACCCTAGGAGGTGAAACATCTTAATGTGGGCCCTCTTGGGTAACTTGGTACTTCAATTTCCTGGGGTCGTAACTTTAGCATACTACCTCTGTTTGATGCGCATGATACATTGTTAGAAATATCTGTTTAAGGACTACATCCATAAACTGAAAATATCAAGTTTGAAATAGACTCATATTTTCCCGACCACTCGATGCCAAAAAAACGTCATTTAGGGCCTCAAAACGGCTTCGGAAGTTTAGGACCCAAAAACTGCCAAAAATAATAAATTGTGCTACAATTAAGGAAATTGAAAAATTGAAAGAAACAGTGGTGGGGGTCCAAGAGGAATAGGTGGGTGGCCACCAATATCCTCCTATATCATTCCTCCCCCCTTAGGAAGCAATGGTCCCCATTGCGTTGAGTTCCTCCATGAGATGAGGAAACTTCTGTTGAACTTGGTCCCCGGTGAGCCACTTTCCCTTGTGAAGGAGTTGGCCTGCTTTGACAACTCAATATAGCTGGATCTTCTGCTGGAATGGACTCATATTTTCTTGACCATTCGATGCCAAAAAAATGTTTTTTAGGGCCTCAAAATGGCTCCGGAAGTTTAGGACCCAAAAGCTGCCAAAAATAGTAAATTGTGCTACAATTAAGGAAATTGGAAAACTGAAAGAAACAGTGGTGGGGGTCTAAGAGAAATAGGTGGGTGGCCACCAATATCCTCTTGGATCATTCCTTCCCCCTTAGGAAGCAATGGTCCCCATTGCATTGATTTCCTCCATGAGATGAGGAAACTTCTGTTGAACTTGGTCCCTGGTGAGCCACTTTCCCTGGTGAAGGAGTTGGCCTGCTTTGACAACTCGATATAGCTAGATCTTCTACTAGTGGGTGTTCTTGATCTGTGTGTCCATAATCTGATCAATTGTGGCTTGGTGATGGTGTACAGCCCATATCGGAGCAGGGGAAGCTTGCAGTGGGGTCTAGCGAGGTGCTCCTTCTGTAAATGTAGCCACACTTTGTCGCCCACCTAGAAGTTATGTTGCACTCGATGCTGATCATGTCACTGCTTGTACATAGAATTGGATTTGTCCAATATGTCATGAACCTATTGGAAAATGTGCTGAATGTGCTCAATGAAGCAGTTTGCCTTGGAAACTTCAGATTGTATATGAGTTGAATCAGCCTAAGTAGCTGCAAATGGCATGGATACGTCAATGGGACATAGTGGCTGGAATCCCAAGCCCACCTGAAAGGGGCTGTGGTTGGTTGAGTCGTGGAGGGCTCAGTTATAGTTGTGTTGTATATAGGGGAGGCTCTCATCCCATGTGTGTGGATGCTTTGAGTTGTACATGCGCAAAATGTGTATGATCATCCTATTGACGACCTCTGTCTGGCCATCAGTCTGGGGATGGAAAGCTGTGGACTTTGTGAGCTTGGTGTCTAGCATTGACCATAGGCTAGACCAGAATGTACTAAGGTACCTTCTATCCCGGTATGAGATTATAGACTGTGGGATACCAAAGTGTACCTACACTCGTTCAAAGAAGAGTTTAGCAGTGGCTTCTGCTGTGATATTCTTCTTGCAAGCCGCCATTATGGCCATCTTTGAGAATCTGTCAATGACCACAAACACGCAGTCATTGTTGTGCTTAGTAGAAGGAAGGCCTGACATGTAATCCATGGAGATGGATTCCCAAGGTCGACTAGGGCTAGGCAACGGAGTATAGAGACCTTTCTTCTTGATGGATGGTTTGGCAATGGCATAGGCAGTGTAGGATTGAATGTACTTCCCTACGTCCTATCGAAGGTTCGGCCAATAGAAATACTTCTGCAGTACTGCCACTATTTTATCCACCCTGAAATGCCCAGCAACCCGACTGTAGTGCACTTCCCAAATCATCTTGGCACACTCGCTTGAAGGAACACAAAGGTGTCCCATGTGACACAGTAGTACATCCTGGAGGTGAAATTTTGGAACTTGGTTTCCCTCCAAGAGCGTTTGGTATGTGGCTGAATTCTAGATCGCTCTTGTAGAGAAGTAGCCAATCAGAAGTTTCGTGCCCACAAGAGTTGAGCATGGTCGTTATCGCCACGATTGGTGGTCGGCTGAGGCAGTCTACAACATTATTGGTGCTTCCCTTCTTGTACTTGATGTTCAAATGAAACTGTTGTAGATATGTGGACCATTTCTGATGGCGATCATTCTGTAACTTCCCTCGTGTCTGCATGAACTGCAGGGGTCAGTGGTCTATGTGGATGATCATTTCCTTCCCCAAAATGTAATGCTTCCATTATCGACAAGCCTGTGAATGGAATACATCTCTTTGTCATAAGTGGGATATTTGCGGACTGTGTTTGACAGTGTCTCACTGTGATATGCCACTGGATGCCCTTGTTGAGTAAGGACTGCCCCAATAGCATAGTCAGAGGCATTTTTCTCGATCTCAAATGGTTGTTGCAAGTTTGGTAATGTGAGCACTGGGTCATAATAGATGCAATGTTTCAATTCTGCAAACGCCTTCTGCTGAGTTTTTGACCAAATGAATTTTTCTTTCACTCCTCCCTTGGTGACTTGACTCAAGGGCCAAGTGATATGAGAGAATCCCAACACGAACCTGCGGTAGAAATTAGCAAGGCCCAAAAAGCTGCGAAGCTCTGTTAGAGTAGTTGGGGCTGGCCAATCCCGAATGACTTGGATCTTGGTTGGATCCACATGTACCCCACAATCATCAATAATGTATCCCAGATACTGAACCTGGGTCATGACAAAAGTGCACTTATCCAAATTGGCACACAACTTGTGCTTCCGCAATGTTTGGAGGACCTATCAGATGTGGTGGAGGTGCTCTTCCCAAGTCTGGATGAAGATCAGGATGTCATCCAAGTACACTACTACAAATGAGTTGGTGAATGGCCACAAGATGTCATCCATCAGTCTCATGAAGGTTGCAGGAGCATTCATCAGCCTGAAAGGCATGACCAACCATTCGAAAAGGCCCTCCTTGGATTTGAAGGCAGTCTTCCACACATCAGTCGGCTCGATCGGTACTTGGTGATACCCAAAATTTAAGTCAATCTTGCTAAAATATTTTTCCCCTTTAAGCTGATCCAGGAGGTCATCAATCCGTGGGATCGGGTACCTATTCCAGACAGTGATCTTGTTCAGCACCCGATAGTCAATACAGAGTCTCCAAGTCCCATCCTTTTTCTATACCAACACGATCGGGCTCCCACAGGGCGATGAACTTGGCCGGATGTGACCCTTCTACAGTAGCTCCTGAATTTGCCTCTTGATTTCATCATTCTCCAAAACAGAGCGATAATATATCGGTCCATTGGGCAGCGATGCACCTAGGGTCAGATCGATGGGGTGCTTGACCTGATAGTGGAGAGGCACCTCGGTGGGTGAGGTGAATATGTCCCGGTACTCCTCCACGACCTTGTCCATTTGTTGTTGTCGTGTGGAGGGGCCCTGTCTGGAGGTTGTGGCCACTATATTCTTCTTGCCCTGAGGGCGGATCATCAAGAAAACAAACTTCCCGGTTTTGGAAATGAGCTTACTGCATTATTTTGCAGTAACCAAAGAGATACAGTAGGGGGTGGTACCTCTAGTACCCTGTACAAATTATTTCCCAACGTAATAATAACAGTGCGAGGACGGGACTCATACACAGAACGTCGCTTCCATAAGTATGGTTGACCTAATAATACATCACAAACATCAAGAGGAGCAATATCACATAATACCTCATCGGTAAAGGGCTTGATGCTGTAGGGAAGGTGACACTGTTGGCTGACGCGAAGATCTCGTCCTTGGTGAAGCCACCCAATGGTGTACGGCTGCGGGTGTGCTGTGGTCGGCAAACCCAAACTCTTCACGACCTCTGCTGAAATCAGGTTCTTTTGGCTCCCACTGTCGACGATGAACTGTAGTGGGGAACCCTTTACCCACATCTGGGAGTGGAAAAGACGTTCCTCCTCCTCTGAATCTTCTGGTTCTTCCTTTTGGATCTTCGTGGTGGAAACGGTGGCGTTGGGCTCTGCATTGATAATATTTTTCCCTCTGTCATTCCCCTTCTCATTTTCAGATTTAGTGTCAGAGTATGCATCTGATTCAGAAGCCTTTATCTCAGCCACCAGTGACTGCTTATCCCAACACTCACTTGTGTTTTGAGTGGGGCTCTTATGGAACTCGCACCACTTTCCCACTTCCTTCTTCGGCTTTGCAGTGTTTCTCTTTTCCTGTGGCTTTGGCAAGTTTTCTTGAGTTGCCATGCCTTGGCTGTGTCCTTGGTTTTGTGGTTTGGGGGCACCTTTCCCTTGCTTCTGATTCGCAGATCCAATGTCTTGCTTTTTCTGTCTGAATTTTTGCTCAATTTTGGCAGCATACCAATATGCCGTACCAAGCGAGGAGATGTCGAGGAACTCCATTTCCTCGTGAATGTATCTGTGCAGAAAACTACAGTACTTCAGCACCAAATGTTTCTCTGAATCTTTGATACCCAACTTGGTGCGCTGGGTATGGAATAGATTCATCAGCTCATGCACATCTTGATCTCTTTGCTGCCGCAGCGTAGTCCATTGGATGTACTTGTCCTCATAGCTCCCCACTGGATAATATTGTCCCTTTATGGAATCTTGGAAAGAATTCCAAGTGGGTACTACTGAGAACAGAGAGGGTTCCTCCTCATCCTTTCTCTCACAGTAGGTTTCCCACCAGTCCTTGACATGGGGGGTGGATTTGAGTAGAGAAAAAGTAATATTTTCCCAGTTAGAAAAGTCATGAACCGAGAAATATCCTTCTAATAGATTCAACCATTTATCTACGGTGTCTGCATCTATTCGACCATCAAATATGGGAATTTCGAAGTTTACTTGTACCTTAAAAGGGGTTGCACCTCCAGAGTGGTTGCTAGATGCAGATGCGCCGCCAGTGGGAAGTCGTTGAAGGATTTGGGAAAAGTTATCCATCATCGCATTCCTTTGTTTTTCAAGGGCCTCCTTGAGCAACATTTTGATAGGATCTTCTGTTCCCTTGTATTTCTTTTCATCCCCCATGGGTGGCCAATTGGGATTTGCGAGGCTGATCTTTCAAAGGTTCAACCAGATCGAACCCTAACTCTTTATACCTCGCCCTCGTTGGGGACATGCAAAGAAGGATCGAGAAAGAGCAGATTGCTCTGATACCATTGATCCGGATTTATACAGGAACGCAACAGAATACAAAAATAACCATATAAATAAATATGCAGCGGAAATAACACTTCATTTCATTAATCAATAACTGAAACTTGTTTACGTACAGAATGGAAATAAACTAGCTAGAGTGCTGGTAGCTTATCTCTAAGAAGAGATGTGGCGGCTACATGCCTTTGAACTCTGTGTTACAATGAGGCTCGAAGGCCTGTATATTATTGAGAAACATTGGAAACCCTACACATCCAAAAACCTAACCCTAGGAGGTGAAACACCTTAATGTGGACCCCGTTGGGTAACTTGGTACATCAATTTCCCGGGGTCGTAACTTTAGCATACTACCTCCATTTGACGCGCATGATACATCATTAGAAAGATATGTTTAAGGACTACATCCATAAATGGAAAATATTGAGTCCGGAATGGACTCATATTTACTAGACCATTTGATGCCAAAAAAACGTCGTTTAGGGCCTCAAAATGGCTCCGGAAGTTAAGGACCCGAAAATTGCCAAAAATAGTAAATTTTGCTACAATTAAGGAAACTGAAAAACTGAAAGAAACAATGGTGGGGGTCTAAGAGGAATAGGTGAGTGGCCACCAATATCCTCCTGGATCACTTCAGAATGTATTCACTTGTATATCTTATGTATTGCACCCCGATTTTTATATCGGGATATATCTGTAATGTAATTGAGTCATGTCATGCCTCGATGTTTCTATCGGGAGATTCAATAATGTAAACAATTCATGTAAATTCATAGAGTGTAACCCTCCTTATTGATCAAGGGTTAAAGTCTCTGCAGTTGTGGGGCCCTAGGGTTATTAGAATCTCCTAGAGTAGTCGGCCCTAGTGAGTTATTGTCAAGTCAGAAATTAGTATAAATAGAGAGGGAGCCTCTCTATTTAACACACATTCACTCACACTCAGTTGTAGTGCATAACTGAGAGAGAAAGAAGAAGCTGGGACAAGAGAGAGAGAGAGGCTACTGATATAAGTAGATCATCTTACTGTCTTTGGGTTTTACTTTTGGTGTTGATTCTATCTCTGAGGAAGTTGTGGGGTTTTCTCCTTTATGGTTTCCCCAAGGAAAACCTGTGTTCATTGTCTCTTGTGATTGATTGATGTGCTTTTTATTCTCTTAGATAAGATCCTAAGATCATATAGCTTAAATGTTAAAGATCTAACACACTGCACATCATCGAGTAAAACCCTACTTTAGAAAAACGTCAAAATAGACAACATTCGATACATGAAGCCACCAGACAGGGGTGTCCCTAACAGTATTCAGATGTCATGAAACTAACAGAACTGGCAATTTTTCCATCAAATTCTTAGTTTTCGAGTTATGGTAAGTTCCTTTTCACTTCCGAAAGTCATTTAGGGCCACTAGACAATTTTCAACTGGGAGCATAAAAGCCAAACCGAGCAATGGAATTGAGTTTTGTTTCTTCTTGGAAGTGTGTTTGGGAAATACAAAGATGACTGAGATTCCCACGGTGCACGCACTCATTGGGCACATTTTTCAAAATTTTAGCCTATCATGCAGAAATTGCACTACATGCTAATGATCAAAACCCTTGTATAGAAAATTGTCAAAATAGACAATGTTTGGTCCATGGATCCATTAGAAAGGAATGTCACAAGTAGTACTCGAATGTTGTGAATCCAATGGAACTAACAATTTATCCATCTAAGCTTCGGTTTTTGAGATATGGCGATTTTTATCTCGCTTATCAAGGTCATTCACGGACACCACATAAATTTCAATGGGTGGCATAAAAACCAAATTAATCAACGGAATTGAGTTTTGCTACCTCCTCTATCTCTTTTAGTGAAAGGATGAGATGACTATGATTCCCATGCACTCACTCGACATTTTCTTCAAAATATTATCCTATTGTGTAGAAATTGCACTTCATGTCACTAAGCAAAACCCTAGTTTAGGAAACCTTTAAAATATAGAATGTTCGGTCCATGAAGCCACCAAGAATGGGTGTCTTTGGCAGTAATTAGGTGCAATGAATCTAACATAACTGATTGTTTTTCCATTGGAGCCTTTGTTTTCAAGTTATGGCGAGTTTCATCTTGCTTACCAATCTCATTAGAGGACACCATACAAATTTCAATCGGAAGCATATAAACCAAACCGAGCAACAAAATTGAGTTTCGATGCCTCCTACAAGTGTGTTTGTGTAAGGGATAGATGTTTGTGATTCCCACACACTCGTTGGGAATTTTTTTCAAAATCTTAGCCTATTGTACAAAAATTGCACTACACGTCACTTATCAAAACACTAGTTTAGAAAACCAACAAAATAGATAACTTTTGGTCTATAAAGCCACCTGACACGGGTGTCCCTAGTGGTACTTGAATGTCATGAATCCAATGAAATTGACATTTTTTCCATCAGAGCCATGGTTTTCGAGTTATATCAAGTTTCTTCTCGCTTATCAAGGTCATTAAGGGACACCAGACAAATTTCAACAGGGAGCATAAAATCCAAACCAAGCAACTATGTTTGTGCAAGGGAGAGATGACTGCGAATCCCATGAACTCACTCAACACATCTTCAAAATCTTAGGCTACCATGCTGAAATTGCACCATACATCACTAAGAAAAACCCTAGTTTAAAAAACTGTCAAAATAAACAAATTTTAGTCCATGAAACCATCGAACACGGATGTCCCTAGCAATACTCATATGTCACAAATCCAACTTAACTAACATTTTGTCCATTCAAGCCTTGGTTTTTTAGTTATGGTGAGTTTTGCTTCCGATGGCCATTCAAGGATACCAGTTGAACTCCAAGTAACGAGAATGAGTTTTGTTACTTCTTGTAGGTACTTGGATAACATGACCCCAATGAAGTTGTGCGATTGTTATACCAATGATATTATTATTATGTTAAAAACAATATCTATGATCATATTGTTTTAGTTATGTTTATGAGGGGATATTATCAAACATTTTATATTAAATTTACTCTTAGATTACAATGTAAACAATTCATGAACATGATTGAGAGATGAAAACCATGGTTAATATGCTATTGAAGATATATATTGAATAACATGTTACATATTTAGGTTTAATGATATTACAACTTTAGGAAAAAATATGGTTCGAAGCGAATATAATATATGTGATATCATATTTTTCTTCACTTTAGATATAATCATGGGGATGTCTATTTTTCTTTGCCTTCATGTGTTCTTCTATTGTGATATGAAAATTTATGGTGTGCATGTGTTAACCCAAAAAACTACCCAACTAGATCTACATGACCTACACCACGCAAAGACATCTATTTCATTACCCTCGTTTACCCCCACACCCTTGTAAAGGCTCAAAAACACCAAAAAGGGCTTAAAAAGCCATAAAAGAGCCTAAATAGCTCTCAAAGGGGCTAAATCCTTCAAAAAGGGGTTAAATACCCTAAAAGGGGCCTAAAAACCCCAAAGGAGCTAAGAAATGGGAGAAAGGGGCTTAAAGCCCTAAAAAGGGGCTAAATCCCTGACCAAGGGCTTAAAGCCCTAAACTCAGAAAAAAGTTATAAATACAGGGGTGGGGGTCACTCTCAAAATTCTCCCCATTTTCGTACCATTAGTTTTCTCGTGTGAGTGCCTTGAGACCCATCTCTCTCAAGCCATTCACCATCCCGACTCCACTTGCTCCATTTGCTCCATTAGCCAATCCCCATTCCATTAAGTGGTAACACCTTGAGCTAGGGCATGGTGGCCCATCTTCCAGCAAGAGAATAGGTATAATGGTGTCAATGCTTTCTTATTGTTTAATCTAGTTGCTTATAGATTTTTTTTTGCTAACATTTTCATTGCAGGGTTGTTATTTGTTCATTTCTGTAACAGGTTTATTGCAGGGTTTTTTCTGGTTCAGTAACCCCTTTCTTGCAGGTTTTCCCTTCCATCCACATAGACCCTATCCTTCCATCCTATAGACGAAAGGTAGTCATTTTCGCTCATAGCTAGGCTGAAATCCCTACTACAACATGTGTGTATGCATGGTTGTGGATACACTTGATATGTGTGGTTACTATCTGCTGATGAGATGATGTTTATATTCATGGTTGAAAAAATCATGAGAATGCATAAATTATCACACTTATATTTGCGATATAACACATAATATGCATTATGTAATGGAATTGATACCAATGCTTGCAATTAATTATTTCTTGGTATTTGCAAATGGTGAAGATGACTACATAGGTGATGATCCTGATTATGTAGTCACTAATGTACTATAGAAAGATATTGTCGATAATGATACAAATGGATCAAATGAAAATGATGATGAATATGATCTTGGGATAGATGATGATGAGGAGGATGCAAACGAGGATGACGATGATGATGTTAGCCATTGATGCTACTATTGAGATTGTGGATGTTTTTTTCTTGCTCCATGCTACTAGACACATATTGTTATTTTGTGATTATCCAAGTTCATATTACATTTTGGGTCATTTTGATTTGTATGGTGGATTCATGTTGACATATAAACTTTGATTATTGTTAATCATTTTGACTTTCTAGATATGTATATCAAAAAAAAAATCTTGTGATATTCGTATTTTCACTATATATATATTGATTGTTCACTTGTTGTTTTAACCTTAATACAATGATCTATTTGATATATTATTGATGCGATCATGTTTTATAATTTCACTTCTTTTGATGAAAAACAATGTTGATGTTATCGCTATTATATTTTAAATTTATATATATTGAAAGTTGTTGATGATCTTTTCATGGAAAATTAATATATATGATGATATTACTGCTTTGGATAAATGTCGTCTGTTTATGTTAAATTTCTTCATAAATGCTATGCAATTAGTCTCAAT
>LPNX011061333.1:12117-22275 GCA_001517045.1 Pseudotsuga menziesii | reverse complement strand
TATCCACGTGAATTGTGTGTGATCCCAAAATATAAATGCCATGGTATCTAATACCCTATATTTTGTCCCTATACCATGGGTTCTACAATTATAAGTATCCATAGTGCACCAAACATTGAAATCATCTCCATATTGAACTCATAGACCAAATATTTCTTATTCAAGGCATGAGTGGTTTCCATGGAATATGACCCCAACTTTCCCTCATCCCTATTAGTCATCCTTAGAGCACCAAACCTTCAAGTGGCCATCATATCAAACTCGTATACCAAATATTCTCTATTAGGGCATATGTAATGGCTTGAGGGACCACGCATGGCCTATGATCCCCAAACGTGAATGCCATGGATTAAGACTTTATATTTTGTCTATGGACCATGAAATGAGCATTGATAATCATCTATGGCATGATATATCTCAAAATGGAAAGCTTATCTCACTCATAGGATAAATATCCCTATATAAAGCATTTGTGGTTATTTTGGGAACAACACATGCCCCATGAGACCATAGGAAAATGTATTGTTTTAAACCATGTATTTAAACCTTAAATAATGGAATAGATTCAAATAACCATCCATCATGTTTTATATATTGACATAATGGTCGTATCCCACTTTTAGGCCAACAATTCCCTATGTATTAAATTTTGAGTCTATTATACAAGTTTATTATGTTTAGCCGTGCACCAACTCCATTTATTGTGGTTGAATAAATCACGTGCGCGTTTTTGATATACAAATCACGTGCGTGTTTTGTAGTTCTATAACACGTACGCGAGTTTTCTTCCTATCCTACATGTTCCATGACATGTCAGGCTGGGGTTGAACCATACCAAGTGCTATGTCAGGCTCGGGTTGATGTATTTTTTGGTAGCATGATGTTGTTTTTGAAAACTAGGATTGCATCTTAAAGGTCCCTCATCTTCTTGCACCGACCCTGATGTTATTTTGGATGTCAAAGTAGAAGGCAAACTGGAAGCTAAACTAGTGGCCAACAAAGGAGAAAAATTTGATGCTGAATGAGAAGCTAAGTTAGGCTCTCACGAGGAATCAAAATAAGAAGAAAGACAAGGAGTTAAACAAGAATCAAAATGGGGGAGTAAACTTTGGACGATAAATTGGGCGTTGAAGTAGTAGAAAAACATGGTGCTAATGTGTGCATAAATAGAGATGTGAAACTAGGCATTAAAATGGATGAAACACTTGATGCTAATGATGAAGCCAAACATGGTGTTGATATGGTAGAAAAATATGATGTTACTTTAGATGCAAAACATGGCGCTACATAGGAAGAAAAATATGGTGCAACAATAGAAGGAATAATTGGCGTCATTTTTGTAGAAAAACATGATGCAAAAAAAGGAAGCAAAAATTGGTACAAATTTGGAAGAAAAAATTGGCACATATTTGGAAGTAAAACGTGGGGAAAAATGGGATGCTAAAGTGGTAGCACAAATGGATGAAATATTGGATGTTACTTTGAATGAAAATATGGTGTGAACAAAGATGCAAACATAGATGCTAACATGGTGTTATTAAGGATGAAAATATGATGCTAATGGGGATGCCATTTAGGAAACAAAAGAGGACGCTCTCTAGGAAGCAAAACATGACGTTGTTTAGGAATAAAACCTCGATGATGTTTAGGAAGTAAAGTTGGACGTTATTCTGGAAGCAAAAAAATAGACATTATTTTGGACGTCATAAATGATGCTATCTACGAAGAAAAAAAATATACGCTATTTTGGATGTCATAAAGGATGTTATCTAGGAAGCAAAAAAATACGTGTTTTGAGACGTTTTAAGTTTTTTCCATGACACATCCCATTTAGCATCTAGTTTGAACACTCAATGTGAACAAAATTTACACTAAAAAGGGACGCTAAATGGGACGCTAATTCCAGGATTTGTTGTAGTGAACATAGGCCCTCTTGAGCCACCCCAATGGAATCATGAATTCCAAACTATTTACTAAACATAGTCAAGTAGGGAACAACCTTTCTATGATCCTAACAATGATATTTTCTATAAAGATATAGAAAATATGTTAAAGACATGATTTTTCTGAGTCTTTAAAATATTTACAAGATATATAGCTACAAAGGACTAATTAAAAGTAGAAAAAGGTACTCTCAGAGATAGATCCTAATAAATTATGGAGGAAAATTATAAGTCGTAAAACTAAAGAAAACAATGTGATTTTGTTGAGGGACTAGAATTCCTACCTTAAAAGTATTTAAGACTCCCTCGATGTCAAGGACAACATTGAAAGCCTTTATAGAAAGAATTTTTTATCTTTATAAGAGAAAGAGTTTGGGGTTAAGTGACTCACAAAAGGGAAATCTAAGGACATAGAAGGATACCAAACAAAAGTTTTAAAAAGTGGTGGGCCTATCCTCATCCCTCGCATCAACAAGCTCGTCATTAGCAGTGAAGCAAGGTTTCCCTAAACCTTGCAAATAAATCCTCGTTGTTCCTATTTCTAAAAGTGGACACTAAACCTATGCATCTAATTTAAATGAAAATTATGTGCAACCCTCTTTTCTCCAAGTTGCACGAAATTATTTCAAAAAAAAAAGATCTACATATGGCTAGAAAGTTAGGGAAAGATTTAAATTCCAGGCATGATTTAGGAGCTATCCTTAAACACCTTGTTATGCTTAGGATCATTGTTAATGAGTATTGTAATAATAAATCCAATCTCTTATGTTTCTTTGTTGACTTTAGAAAAGCATTTGACACAATTCTTAGAGCTAATATTTGGACTAGATTAGAACACCTAAAAGTCCTTTTTGAGTTGAGAGTTGTTGAGATAAGGTTGTATAAGAAATGTATTAGCAAGTTTAGGAAATCTAAGCGTCGGTCAGAAGAAATTAATTGTAATTGTAAGGTTCTTCCATATCTCCTATCCTTTTTGGTAAACACATTCACAAGATAGAGGGTTTTTTGGAACACCCACATTGTCCTCAAACAACTATGGCTAAAATAAGCACCATCTTTCCTCTTTACATTCATTATATTATTCTTATGGTGAGGAGTCCCGATTATTTCTATATGCAATTGAAAATTGTCAATATTTTTTTCTATATAATGGGTATGACTATTAACAATGAGAAAATAAAGCTTATGATAGTTAAATCCAAAAATATCACTTATGTTAATTGCATGTACAACTACAACAACTCAATGGAGGAAGTGACTTCATACAAATATCTCAAAATCAAACTTCATAACAATCTTAATTGAAACTATAGCATTGGGAGAAAGGGTTGATGGATAGTGAAAATCTTATTATGGACCTGAAAATAGGTGTAAATGAATAGACCTTTGGCTTTAGGATAATAAGAAACTCATCTTTGAGACTCTTTTCATATTTGTTATCTTATATGGGTGTAAAGTTTGAGGTTGCGACATCTCTAAAGAATTGTAGAGGGATAGAAAAAATTTAAAAGTGTTTTATAACATATAATCTCAAAATAAAAGGAAATACGTGCACTATCTGCTAGGGTTAACCTTGAATCGGGATTGAGTCAAAGGTGGTTTATGTCTAACACATGGTTTGTTGTAGCCCATGGTATTGTCCCATAGTATTGCATGTGATTAGGTGGTTTAGGTCTAGCACATGGTTTGTTGTAGCCCATGGTATTACATGTGATTAAGATTTTATAAAGCTTGAGGTGGCTCCATTGTAAAGTGGTCAGGAGGCTAGCTCACTTGGCGTGGATGGCCGGTTTTGGCCATGTAATGAATATCTTCATTGGTATTGGTTTTCCCGGCATGGGGTTTCCAAGGTATATTGTGTGTCATCTTAAATTGTTGCATGTCTATTTTATTTCTCGCTCATATTGTTATATTTTATTGCTCGTTATAATCCTAACAACTCGTATCAAAGCTCGAAGGAAAAAAATTACTTGTGGGAGACCCCCTAGAAAAACAACTTGGCCCGTTTTTTTAAATCTAGCATAGCAAATCTGATGCAGTAAAGAAATGGTGAATTGCTGCTCTCACTAAAAGGCATAAGAAGAGAAACCCTAGCCGCATGTGTGTGATGAAATCCACAACGTGAAAGGAAGGGCCTATGATATCAAAGGGTTAGTTGCCAGGAGAAAAGAGCACGATGGGAAGTTGCATAGGTCTCGATAGAAGCAAATGGATTTGGCGTGGAGAATATCGAGAGCCAGATCACATGCGTTTTGTGGTCGGATATGGGAATATAGGTCGCAAAGGAGAGCCAGCGAGCCTGTGTAAGGATCATTCAAAGCCACGGAGGAGAAAATTCCCGTTGATTTGCTGCAAGAGATCAATGCGTTTTGAGATCTGCTGAGGGATGCAGAGATCGTTGCAGAGAAAAGGTGGCCACATGTGGTCAATCCATATAGATTGTCTTTCAGTTCAAAGTTGTGATCCGTTGCGGAGAGCACCATCGTGGAGGTCATCATGGCGGGCTTTCTGTGCATGAATATTGTATGCAAGAGGTAGAAGCAGGAGACCGTGTGAAGGAAAGAGAAGGATCGGGTCGTTATTGCATGAACCTGAGCTTCGAGTAAGGTTGTGGAAAGACACTGCGACTATGGAAAGATGCAAAGGTGGCCTACATGTGGATATGTTGAGATTGATGGTGGATTCACCAATGAGAATCCGCCTGAGTGGATCTGCGTCTCTGGTAGTAGAGATGCCTATATCTACAAATCTTGGTTATGATAGGTGTAGTCGCAAGGGTTGAAGAGAAGCCGCTATTTTTTTTGCAGGGGGGATGCATTTAGGTGGAGAACACCTTGGTGTTGACAGAGATCCAGATTGGAAAGTGGAGGCACGATTTAGACAAGTAGTGGGAAGGTAAAGGTAAGGCAGTCAAGCGAGGGCTTGTGCAATGTTTTGGCAATGTACACATGAGAGATGCATGCATATGAGATGGTTGTATTTGGATGAGGTCGCATGCGAAGGCCCACGTGCGCAAAGGACACCAAGGAAAGGAAATATTGAAAAATAAATGCAAGTGTCTTTGGGTATTTTCTTTAACTTGGAGTTAGTAAGAAACATATCCTAGTCAACTTAGCGTGTGAAAAGCTTGTTATAATTGACTGTTCTGACAAATTTTCACATCAAATGAAATGCAAGCAAAGATAAGAGGAGAGCTTTGTATTGGAATAGACATCATTGTGCAACAAGAACAAGCATGGCATTTGGAAAGGAATGCAAGGCATGGAATGAAGAGCAAGAAAGCGAGCATGGAAAGCGAGAGGATGAAACAACAAATGGTGATGGTGTAGTCACCATGAAGACACATAAAAGAATGTAATGGAGCGGTTTGCATGTAAATAGGTATATGCTTGTAAGACCTAGTAAGGCATGCATACCCCTAATAACTCAGGGGTAAAGTCAAGAGATAGACCTAGGTGATAGGGGATGTATGTGAGGGTTCTTGGTAAAACTTTGAGGGGAGTTGGTGATTACTCATGTAAATAGGTATATGCTTGTAAGACCTAGTAAGGCATGCATACCCCTAATAACTCAGGGGTAAAGTCAAGAGATAGACCTAGGTGATAGGGGATGTATGTGAGGGCTCTTGGTAAAACTTTGAGGGGAGTTGGTGATTACTCCAAGTCAAGTTTAAAGGGGGGATTGTTAGGGTTGACCTTGACTCGGGATTAAGTCAAAGGTGGTTTAGGTATAGCACATGGTTTGGGCACATGGTTTGTTGTAGCCTATGGTATTGTTCCATGGTATTGCATGTGATTAAGCCTTTACAAGGCTTGAGGAGGCTCCATTGTAAAGTGTCCTAGAGGTGAGCGGTGATGAGCTCACTTGGCCCAAATGGCCGGTTTTGGCCATGTAATGAAGATCTTCATTGGTGTTGGTTTTCCCTGCATGGGGTTTCTAGGGTATATTATGTGTCATCTTAAATTGTTACATGTATGTTTTATTTCTCACTCATATTGTTATATTTTATTGCTCATTATAATCCTAGCACTATCCTATGTTCTCTTCCACATTGAGAGCATGGCTATGAGAATATGCCTAATGTATACGAACAAGATAAACGATATGGGAGACAATAGGATTCCTAATACTGCTAAATCAATCGGGACTTCAGGTACATATCACTCTATAGAATAGTGGTAATATTAAAAATATTACATCTAAATTTAAGGAAATTTTATGGTGCAATAAAGAATTAGTTGTTATTCAAACTATTACAGGAAGTAATTTTATAAATGGAGTGGAATCCTATGTGTATTTTGGTGCTCTCGAAGCACATTTCAAACTTTATAGCTAAGTCCATCTTTAGGAGAAAAATGCATCTTGATGGAATATGAAGTCAATGTACCATATAAATATTGAACTAAGTCAAATCATCATTGAACAAGGTGTCAACCAGATAATTTTTCTTAGTTGTGTAATATTTAAATGGACATATCAGTATTTAAAACCATGTATAAAAATTTTCCAATATTCATTCAGTATGCTGTTTCTTGATTTTTATTGCTTCATGAATGTGTCTTCTGTTGTGATGTTCTTCAATTGCAATTACCTTTGTATCTTCTATGCAAATGTGATGGTTTGATTTTTTACAATGCTTTGCAACTGCTGACTTCTTAATTCTATTGTGCATTATATCAACACAATGTTCCTTAAGTATAACTTTCATTGAGTGCCTTGTTTCACCAATGTATATTTCAACATAGGAGCATAGAATCAAGTAGATACCCTTTCTTGACTTGGGATCGATTGGATATTTAGCTCTATCGAGGATCTTCCTTAAGGAGTTTGGACGACAAAAAGAAGTTATAATATGTTTTTGTCTAAGAATTTTAGCTATTATGTTTGTTGTCCCTTGGATGTAAGGGAGAAATGCCATTTTCATGTTTTCATCTTAGTTCTTAGCTATCGGGATTTTTTTATTATTAAAGGCCCTTTTTATACCCCTTAATTTGTAACCAGTATTTTGTAATACCCAAGAGAGATGTGTCACAAATTCTAACCACTCTTGTGGCAAGTGTGAAGGATACCATGCTTTTGTGTTGGGTGATGATGAGATTCAATGTGCAAATATTTATCAGTGTGGGTTTTCTTACAGTATACTTGTCGTGATAAAGAACCATCAACGTTCTTTGTGATCAACATGTCAAGGAAAGGAAGGTTATTATTTTCTTGGATCTCCATGGTAAACTTGATGTGATCTAGAATGGACTATTTAGATGCACTTGGAACTTGTCAAGATCCTTCTTTCCATGTGGCTAAATGATATTGGTATCATTTGTGAATCTAGATTCCATTCTTGGTTTTTTGGGGGACCAGGATTCAATAGCTTTCTTATCAAGGTATTCCATATATTGACAACTATTGGTGAGAGTGGAGATCCCATAGCAACACCATCAATTTTTTCATATATCTCACCACTGAAAACAAAATAGGTTGATAAGAGAAAATTAAGATATTACAAGGTGTTGATCAAACATAATCTAGAAGATCTCTCTATTTTAAATAGCTTAAAGAATAACATCGACATCGCTAAAATAAGAATAAAATCTCATGAGCTCCACAGTCAACAAGGCACTAGACAACTCCTAAACATCATGGAATAAAAGAAATATACATGGATGAAGATGAAAATCATTTTATCATAGAATTTCCTATATATACCCACATTAGAATGCAATTTCAAAATGTTTTCCCACATTAGAATGCAATTTCAAAATGTTTTCTCCAATATAGATCTTCCTAATCGTTTAACTCATCAGAATTCTGGTAATCTAGGACTACTTCTCATAAATCTTGAACACAAAAATAAAATCTGGATAATTTAGATATGTTAGTCGAGAATATAAAGTAGTCTAAATGTTATATAATTTGATTTTTGAAGAGTATCATCAATAAATTCAAAGTTAAATTTTAATTTTTCATTATTTGAAAACTACTCTTCAATATTCTTATTATATCCACATTATGCAATGTAAACCAGTGATTCATGTATATTTATATAATTCTAATCATTTTTCTTAAATTTTAATTTGGTTTCAAAAGGCTTAATAAAAATGACGAGAGAATGTGATTTTTTATTATAAATTAAACTTTTATTATAAATTAACAAGTTTAGACTCCTGTATATACTATGTATGCAAATGCTTATGCAGCATGCTATAAAATTTTACACCCCAAATAAAAAATGATCAGAATAAAGTCTTTAAACCATACAATTAAAATTATTGGAATAAAGTGTAAAACATTAGTTTAATTATTGATTGTTTCATTTAAACGGTCTAGAACAAAAGAACCTGACGCCCATTTTAATACTCAAATGAATCAGGGATACCAATGAAAAAAGCGGAAAGACGAAACTGAAACAGTGAGGGGACCGAAGGAGCGATCGTTTTAATAAAAAAATGAATCGGTAAGAAGCTATTCATTGACATATAAAAAGATGCCATGGATGACAACTCATAAATGAATGAAAATCTGGGGATGTTTAGTTACATTAAACCCAGAAAAGCCCCTTGACACACTCTCTTTTGAACATGAAATTAATAGAAAAGATACCTATGGAAATTAGTCCAAGATACTAATCGGGGAAGATTCAACTGAGACATGACCAGAGAATCTTACGCAACTTGGATACCTGGAGAATCAAAGAAGCCGTACAACAACAAAAGCAGCCTGAATACTAAATAAATAACCCTGTAGCCCTGTCTGAATACTAAATAAATAACCGAGTATCAACCGAGTAGCCCTGTCTGAATACTAAATAAATAACCGAGTATCAACTAACACTAGAGGTAGGATCAACTAACACCAACCAATTTGGTGAAAGCATCTTCGATTGAAAATCAATAAACTTAGTGACAGCATCAGTGGAAAATCCTGTGGAATAGACAGAAAGTTTTTTCATTCAACATTGAGCTGGTCTTGATCTACGTTATAGACCAATTAACCTAGACTTATTCTAGGCCCAGGCCCAGGCCCATCCTTTAATATAAATCAAAACCAAAACATATACTTTTCTCTTTGTTTACTCATAAAAGTTGAACAAGTCAAATAAGTCAGGCTTTACAACATGATGTACGCTTTTTTCAACTGGCGTCCACCAAACAAGAGAGAGTATCCATGCAGAAACAGAGAGAAAGCAAAGTAAATTGGAAGGAAACTAGTATAAGTATACACCCACTCTGTCATAGTTGTATGTTCACACTGCAAACGCTATATGCAAAAGACTTATGCAATCTTCTCGCTGAGGGGCATTCCTTTCATCTTCTTTTCCTGTTGGCGCAAATAAAGAGCTTAGAGTTTGAGAAGAAAGAATGATGAACAACTTCGTACGCCTGGGTGTTGGAATTTTAGGTCTTCAGCGCTACCATATTTCCAAATATAAAACTCTCTTGGTGCTCTATAATCACATATACGAGTTTATGTTTCTATTGATCACATAAGACCTATTTTTTTTACATTTGAGAGTCATGTAATTAAGTTGTATATGAATTAAAATGTTAATCATCTAAACTGATTTTTTTTCTGACTTGATATGACAATACAGGAAGTGCGTTTGCGTTGCTGATGTATGGCGCACCAATGTGAGTATAATCCTTTTATCTCTATGGTGCCACTGCGTATAAATTATAAAGTTAACTATGTTGCAAACCACCATTATAAAGCTAATTTTATTTTTGGTGATAATGGTGAACAGTACTACATTCAAGAGGGTGATAGAAAAGAGAAGTACAGAGAGCTTTTCGGGGTTACCATATGCAATAGCGCTCTTCAATTGTCTTCTCTACACTTTATATGGGTCGCCTTTAATCAGCAACGGGTGGGATAACATTGTAGTTATAGTTGTCAATGGCATTGGCCTTCTTATCGAGTGCTGCTTCGTTTGCATCTATCTCACATTCGCTCCACCTAAACCCAGGGTAATATTTGGAATCTCATCATACTTCCTCTAATGTAATATGTGATTCAAGAGTTGCCTGCTTAGAATTAATGACCTATTTATAATTGATTAGCATTATACTTATTGTCTGTCTCTATATTGTTTGCAGAAGAAAATGGCCGGGATGATTGCCTGTGCGTTGGCGGTGTTTGGGACTATTGCAATAGTTTCATTCTCTGCTGTACATGATCACAAGCATAAGAAATTCCTTGTAGGAACTGCAGGAATGGTAGC
>LPNX011061333.1:0-11918 GCA_001517045.1 Pseudotsuga menziesii | reverse complement strand
CAGATGGTATTATACTGTTTTTATCGCAACCAAAAGTGCCCACGTGATGAAGATGCAAAACAAGTGGATGGGGGCAAACCGCTGAAATCAATGAACGAGAAGCGTGAGGAGAACAAAACAAAGTTCCGCTCCGATGAACAAGATATTGAGATGCAACTGGAAGTATGACTGAAGGCGGGAGATGGATCCATCTCTCTGGAATGTGCAAGTCCATACTTATCCGCACTTCGAAGCATGCAGCCGTATTGAATTATTGTATAGATGTTTGTGCAGTTTAGAACAATAATCTCTTAATAAAAGATCGATAATGTGAAGATGCAAAAGATTTGATTCTTAATTAATATCTGTTTAATGATCTTCAAATCAGTGCCTTAAAATTTGTTTATGAGCTCAAGATGTTCAGAGTTCCAAAATGAAGGAGCAGTTAAATTGTGATATATGCATATGTCTCTTTTAGCTCACAGTTAAGTCATTATATATCATGAGTTCATATCCTGTGCATCAGGGAACATCCTGAATCCACAACCCGGCTGAGCTGTGGGACTTAAGGATGTAGGGATTCCTTGTCCAAAAAAATTGAAAACCTATTCCATATTTAAAAAAATAGAGCTTCACTACTTAATATTAATATTTTCTAAACATTCTTACACGGAGTAACTCACATAATTTCTACATGCTATTGAGATTGAGATTGCTAGATCACAAGTTCAAATCCTGAGGTTGAGAAAGGGAGCCATCCTGTATCGTGACTGTATCGTGAACCAGGTTGAGGTGTGGGACGTAGACGTACAGGTGTGGGGATTCCTCAAAAAAGATTGAAAACCTATTCTATATTTTCTGACCTTTCTTACACTGTTCAAATCACATAATTTCTACGTGTTATTGAGATTGGTAGGTGCAACTCACATAATTTCTAGGTGCTATTTATATTCTAATTGTTTTAATTTCAATGTACAATGCGAATGTTATTGAGGTATAACTTCAATAATTCAAATTTAATATATAATTTATTAATGTAACTCCAAAATATGATGGAATAGTAACCATATATTAATGCAAATTTATATGTTTGGAATACCACTCTATATTTGAATTATTAACCGTTATCTAATAATTAATCTAATAATAACTACAATTCATTGTCATTGAAGTAATGAAGTTGAAGTTAAGTTAATTATTAACACTTATTTAATAATTAATCTAATAATAAGTACAATTGATTGTCATTAAAGTAATGATTGGAGTTGAAGTTAAGCTAAAGTTGTATCATCATTTGAGTTAATCTAATAGATATCTAATAATCAAATAGTTGTACATCATGACTTTTAATTACCAAGTTGAAGTTTTTTAATTAAAGGTAACGGGTTACATCATCAAGGATTAAGAGCACATCCATGCATGGATCAAAACTCATATCATGGGGCCCATGGGAAAGAAGTAAAATACATGCACATCTATGTAAACTTTCACATACAGTGACTAGCAAAATATATGATTGTCATATATGCCCCTAGGTGAAATATAGAGAGCCCAGAGGAATTATCCTAGGAAGAGATTTTGGTGAAGCCAATATAAAACAGTGACACAGAGGTGACATAAGAGCAAGTTGAATCTCACAAAAGTATTATATGCCATACTCAAAAGAAAGGAGCAGGTCAATTAGAGCAAAGCTCTTCTAAAATAGTTGTATTGATGCTTCCTCAGTGACTAAACCTTCATAATAATTAGTAAACTTGGTCAGTTGACCAGGGGCCAATATGAGCCCTTCCTTGGATAATGTATCTGCTCTCTCATTATGTTTCCTATAAACATGCTTAAAGTCCACATCTCAGAAGGATACTATGAGCTTTCTTATGTTGTTACACCATGCCTCCAAGCTCAGAATGGTGAGAGAAGATAAGTCCTTTGCCCAGTTTATAATAACTGAGGAGTCTCCAAAAACATGTAAGTAGGGCAGCCCAATTTCTTTTGAGACATACAATAAGGCCCAAAGAGCCAACACTTCAACTCGGGTATTTGTACTTCTACAACAGCGCAATTTGATAGAGAGATGATGATGTTCATTAATCCATATATAGACACCTGCACCTCCAGACGAATCAGTTGTAGCCCCATCGAAAAAATCCATGGGATAGGATTTGTCAGGTGGGCTACCAATGTTCCTGACTTTAGACCCTTTTTTCTGAGGCACCTGGTAGGATGCAACATCAAGCATGATAATGGGACAGAGTCTCGAAATATTTGGAGTTTTGTCTTAAAAAATGTAACAATTTCTAGTCTTCCAAAAATTCAAGATGATGAAGAAGGGGAGATAGAGAAGATCATCATCAATTCTTGTGATTGAGCTTGAGATGTTTTCTAAGACTCATGTATCAGTCCAGTTCAGATGTACATCAAAAATTCCGCCAAGGCTACTGATAGCTTCTTGAGCAAATATACATTCCACAAACAGATGATAGACTAATTAATATTTGTACTTGTAGAGACTGCATCTATTGGGGCAACTCCATCCCTTCTTAATTAGATTATCCCACGTATTAATTTTACCTTTTATCGCCATCCAAATAATTTTTTTTATTTTCTGGGGAATGGAAAAGCACCAAACCTGAGTGTAGATGTTGTGATGAGCCATGGGAAGATTTGCTGATACAATGAGCTCATATGCTCTTCTTGCAGTAACCATGCCATTTTTTTATTATACATCTAGATAAGGGAGTCTTCAGTATTCCTTATCTTAATGGCTCCATGTGTGAGGCCTTTTATAAAGTCAATCCATTGTTCGGCCCATTCACCCCCAAGATGTAAGTCAAATGCTCAGTACGAGTAATTTAGCCCATGTGTATCCCCTTCCAAGTTTTGCGCCTGAGCAAGATAAGTAATCCCATAATTTGTTAGATAGTCCCTGAGGCTCTCAGAGAGAATATAAGATGCATTGAGACCAGCAATTGGATCCACTCCTAGTCAAATATTCATCCCATTACCAACTTTCCAGCGAAGCTTAAATGTAATCCAAGTCAAAAATCTAATAAACCCATTCCATAAATATGAAGTTCCAGCAACAGAGAAGGATTGAGATCTGAGCCAAACCTCCAAAGGCCTGTTTTTAAAATATTTCTGTGCTATTATCCGACTCCATATACCCTTTCCCATCAGTAGCTTCCACATACATTTTAGTCCGAGCGAGGTCACAAACCAATTAAGGTTCTTTATGTCCCAGCCACCAAATTCAATTTGGGGCCGAAATGGATTTCCAGTGAGTTAAGTGAGTTCTCTGGTGAGCATCTAAGTTCCCCAGAGGAAGGAAAAGATGGAACCTCTCAAAGTGTTCATAATGGATCTGGGAGTACGTGCCAGGGAAAACTAATAAACTGCTAAACCTGTGAGAACTGATTTGATAAGAAAAACCCTGCCACCAAGCAAGAGCAGTCTGTAGGTCCAGTTATTTATCTTTTTTTTCAAAAATTTCAACCATCCATCTCTAGTCAAAAGTTTGATATCCCAAGGGCTTGAAGCGGTATCCCAAGTATTTGAAACCTATGGATATTGGTTCCATACTATAATGAAGAAGAGTAAAGATTTGTCTCTTGGTGTCTTCATCTACTTCATTATATAGGAAGGATGAATTTTCCTTGCTTACAATCATCCTCGTAGCTGAACAAAACAAATCCAGATCATTTTTGAAAGATTTCCATTCACAAACAGTACCAATAACAAATAAAATCACATCATCAATGAAGAACAGATGATTTAAGGCTAGATTTTGTGAGAAATGTATTCCCTTGATGTGTCCCTTTCTTTGAGCATCATTTATGATCCGACTGAGACTTTCAATGATCAGAATGAACAGAAGAGGGGATAAAGGGAAACCTTATCGTATCCCCCTTGAAACTGGAAAGAAATCCGAAGGTGTCCCATTGACTAGAACAACAGAACAAGAAGTTGTAACACACCCCATGATTCAATTCACACCCTCCAGTGGGATACCGATTTGTAAGAGGACAAGACTTGGAAAGGTCCAATTTACCTGGTAAAAAGCTTTGACTAAATCAAGTTTTAAAGCCAGGACCTTCAATTTCTTGGATTTTATAGAATGGAGGGCCTCCTATGTAATTTCCATTGGTTCTATAATTTGTCTATCTTTTAGGAAACCAAACTGCTGAGCAGAGATAGCATTGTTTAGGATAGGTTTCAAACGAAGAGCAACAATTTTTGAAATTACCTTATAGACAAGGTTACACAAAGATATGGGTCGAAAGTTAGTAAATGTTTTAGGCTTTTCCCACTTGGGGATCAGATTCAAGAAGGTAGAGTTGATGGCTCTAGTAACTTTACCCTCAAGGATTTCTTTTTTCGCAACATTACATAAGTCTTCCCCAACAAGATCAAATAAATCCAGGAAGAATTCAATCGACCATCCATCAGGTTCCAAGATTTTATCTTTCTTAAAACCCCTTAGTACAGCTTCAACTTCCGAGAGGGATATGGGCTTGAGAAAAAATTATTTTTCCAAATTCTAAACATAAGTGGGAAAAAGACTAATCACCTTGAGTTGGTAAACAATATTGGTACTACCATCATCCTCAAATAAATCACTAAAGTGTTGTTTACCAAGCTGCTTAAGTGGAGTGTCATTAGTAATCAAGTTACCCTCATTATCTTGGAGAGATCATAGAGTATTTGAATTTCTTTTGGAGAAGGAAAAAGCATGGAAAAGTTGTGTGCTGGAATCCCCCTCACCGATCCATAGAGATGTACTTTTTAATATCTGAGAAGTCACCTCATGGGCAATGAATTTATCTTTTTTAGCTTTAAGGACCCTCAATCTGTCAGCATCAGTGGCAGAGAGCAAACCTGAGTCCATATGAAGGAGGGAAGTAATCTCCGCATTAATATCCAATTGAACTTTAATTTTTCCAACTATCATGAATCGTGCTTATCACATGTTAACTAAGCTATTTTTATTTTTATTTTTTTGAATATGTTAATTATGAATTTTGTACTACCTCCATAGAATCAATCTAGAGAGTATGCTTGTCTCATTATCGTCCATAGATGAAAAATCATAGATGATAGTCCACCCCAAAATTCCTAATTATCTATATGCCCAACTGCTAGAGGGAGGAGTTTATTAGGAGTTCGAACGATTTTATTAGGCATTCGAGTGTTACACTAGTGCACATTAGTTATACTCCTAGATTCCAAATGTACTTGTTAAGTTAATAGTTGTAAAATTGTCATGTCCCCATTCCTATAGGTCTACTAGTTGACAATGTTGGCCCACCTACTAGTTCCCTAGGTTGAGGAGGAGGCATTAAATATTGCAATAAGGGAGCTATGGGACCCAAGAGAACCTTAGTTTATCATTTACAAATTAATTTGGGTGATACAAATAATAAATATGGAGAAAATAAAGTGGCATTGCTTCATAAGGACATTTGGAGGTCCATGGGGGCCTTGGGTGGCTAGATGCTTCCTTACACATGTCATGAATTCACCCCAAATTCGAAATTACGAGTGATGGAATGTTCTTGGAAGGTGAATATTCATCAAATGGAATCTCATGAGCCCAATTATTTGAATGGGTGAGTAGGAGTAACTCCCCATATAAGAGGAAGAGTCTAGAAAGAAACTAGGTGCCATGTGGAGATAGATTCTGTGCGCTTTATGACAACAATGACGGAAGATTCTATGAAAATTCAGACCTGAATGCAGAAATGATCTAAAAATAATCTCCAAGAGGGTGCACTTGGAACTAGGTGGCAGCCATTCGAATTTGGCAGAAGATGAAGGGTTGAGGAGAAGACCAAGTGGCATGGAGGTTACTAAACATCAAGGATAAGGTGGGGGAAGCCTATGAGAATGAATTAGACCTTAGAGGACCTTAATAGGGTTATAAAAATATGTCATGAGGAATGGAAATGTATTTTGATCATTTCTGAATTTTCCTTTGGCATTTGGAGAGCAATTGCTTGTCCTTTGCACGATGAGTGCACACTTACCCTGCTAGTGACCCAATTTCGAGAGAGTGAGATTCTCATTCAAGTTGGACATTGGAGAGACCATTCAGGCCTCTCATTTGGAGCTTCAAAGAGTGTTTTATTGCATATAGGAGGATTCTATTGTTTGTGACCCATATTTCCTCCCATCCTCTCAATTTCCACTTCCATATTTCCATGTTTTTCTATGAAGGCGCACTAGTGTGAATGGTGGTTGCACCCCATTGAGTTCAGTTGATGCCCAATATCTGATGTATGATGTATGGCTCTATAATATCAAATTAATATGTTCGGTAAGACTAAATTATAAGAAACACATATGCAAATTTCCACATTTCCAAGCTTTCTTGTGACTAGTTTCCATGTGACGATTTTCCCTTTCAATGGAGATTGTGTATATGATATATATTGCAACTTGGGTCAATGTTATATGTTGTAGTAAGATATTGAAATGTTTTCAATGGTATATATTCATATTTCTCTATTATTATCCATTAAATGCACCATTTATGAGTCGAAGTTGAGCTTTATTGTGTCATTTCCCTTAAGCAATTATCATTGAAGTTGTGCATTCGAATATGAAGATTTAATACTTTGTTTCAGAACGCTTAACCACATATAATGATAGTAAATGAATTCTAATTACATTCCCCATACTGGGTTCTAAAATTTGGGAGGGTTTCTTAGGAGTTGGAAAGCCATTTCTACCCACACTCTAGGGTGGATTGCACCATAAATTGCTACTAATTTTGACCTTTTTCCATCATGTCCAAATAAAGTTGCAGATGTATATGACCTGTAATAAAACCATTAGAGTGTCTATTGAAGAGTCTTAAGACTAAAAACATCATTCCCTATCAAATTCGATACCCACTTGAACCATTCGAATACTCCACAGTCCTAGTCATGACAATTTTTCCAAAATTTTGCTTTTGTTGGGAATTTTCGAATTGGGACATTACAAGTGGTATCAGAGCATGATCCTGGCACTTGATAGAGCTCCCTCTTCATGTTTCCTTATTATTACCTTTTTCCATTAGAAACTGATACTGGAGATCTTAACAATGAAAGAGAAGGAGGTGAAGCAAGTAATCCTAGTTAGGAAGATATTAGGAAGGAACTAGGATTTGGATATATGGAGGGAAAAGAGGATAATGGAGACCTTAAAAAATTCATTAAAACAGATATTAACACTATGGAAAAGCATCTCATGCAAGGGTTTGAATTAATGGCCAACCAATTTGAGAGCAAGTTAGCACCCAGTAGTAGTATTAGTACACCCTATGTTGAGGGGAAGACCCATGGAGAAACCATTTTTTCAAAGCTTGAACCTCATAAAATACCCCATGAGTTCAAAAATCGGAATGGACCTACAATACACAAGTTTTTAGAGTCCAAATAAGGCCCTTAAACCACTTATGATGTTAGAGATGCAGCAAATGATTGGCAGCAATTAAGTGATGAATGTAGGAAAGTCCTACCTTTTGATCAGTTCATTAAATATTCTCTTGAGTTCAAGCAAGGAGGAAATGGGAATAGGGAATATCATATTAAACATGAATTAAAATATACCATGGGAAAAGTAACCATTCCTTCCTTTGATGGTTCCTCACAAATGTATGCTAGTGCTTGGTTGCAAAAATTAAGTGTATATTTCCAATTGAATCCTATGGTTGAAGAAGATGCATTGAAAATGGCCATTCTGCATATTGAAGGGGAAGCTAGTGATTGGTGGTTCCATGGTATTAGAACCTTGGTACATGATCATATTATATCTTATGAGGGTTTCTCCAATGCATTGATGGAGATATTTGAGAGGAAAGACTCTGAAATTCCTTTCAAAGAACTAGTGCAATTGAAGCAAGTAGGAACTCCTGAAGCATATATGTTAGAATTTGAAAAGATTTCAGTAATGTTCTTTGATGTATCTATGGATAGGTTGTTTTTATTGTTTGCTGAAGGATTTACATAACCTTTGAGAGGGCTATTAAAATCCCACAAGACAACCACATTGAAGGATTCCATGAATTTGACAAGGGATTTGCAAAATGTGTTGTGAAGAAACAAATACCCTCCTAAGCCAAATTTACCTTCCAAGTTCAAGGAAGGTAAGAAACCATAGAAAAAGGACTCATATACCAAAGAAAATAAAGGAGGACCAAGCAAACAAGAGTTTAGAAGAAATAATCTGTGTTTTACATGCCAACAAGCTTGGGACTCAGGACATAGATGTGCCAAGGGGAAGACAAACTACATTGAAGTTTTTTCTGAAGATGATGAAGAGGAGGAAGAGGATGAAGAGGCACAAATTGCAGCCCAAGAAGAAGGGTATCAAACAACAGAATAAGAAAAACCCACTCTTGATATAAGAAAAATTGTAGCACTTTCGGGTGTACCTAGATTCCACACCTTAAGGCTCCAGGGCAGCATACAAGGCCAAAAGGTCACGGTTCTAGTGGATGGTTCAGCCACTCACAAATTCATAGATGCAGAATTGGTGGAGAGTAGAAAGTTACAAGATGAAATATTTGATGGTTTCACAATCATAATTCTAGGTAACAATTTTATGGTCTGCACTAAATGGATTCCAAAGCTTCAAGTTACTATAGGAAATCATACTATCACTTATAATTTTTATGCAGTGAATGTGGATGTTAAAAATTTGGTTTTGGGAGTACAATGGATGTATTCTTTAGGGGAGCATACAATGAATTATCAAGTCCCTGAAATAAGGTTAAAAATTCAGAAGGGAAACTCATCTTGTTGAGGGGAATGCACACTTACACAAATCAATTAGTGTATTTTCACAACATGAGGACTATATTGAGGCATGGAGATATAGAGTGGGATGATGAATGTTTAATTACATCTCCTAAACCCCACTTTAACATTTCCAAGAATCCTAAGGAGATAGAGAAACTATTGAGTAAATATGAGAAGGTTTTTGGAGACCTTCCCCCAGGAAAACCACCATATAGAGGTGTTAAGCATAGCATTGAGTTAGAGAGAGAAACACAACCCATCAAAATGTATCCTTATAGGTATCCTAAAAGGATATGAGATGATATTGAAGAGGCCATTAAATAACTCTTGGAGTTGGGTCCCATAAGGCCTAGTTCTATCCCATTTGCTTCTTCAGTTGTTATGGTAAGAAAGAAAGATGGAACCTTGAGAATGTGCATTGATTTCAGAGCATTAAGAAAGAAGACAATAAAGAATAGATACCCCATCCCAAGGATTTATGAGCTCATGGATGAGCTCCATGGTGCCAAGTTCTTCCCAAATATTGACCTTAGATCAGGTTATCATCAAATTTGAATGAGAGAAGAAGATATGCCAAAGACTGCTTTTAGATGCCACTATGGTCACTTTGAGTTTGTTAACATGCCCTTTGGCTTGAAAAATGTACCATCCACATTCCAATCATGCCTAAACAACATCTTCCACAAGAAAATTCATAAGTTTGTACTTGTTTTTTTTGATGGAATGCTTATTTACAATAAAACTTGGAAGGAACACTTGCATCATCTAGAAGAGGTATTAAAAATTATGCATGAACAATATTTGTTTGCTAACCTGTCAAAATGTGAGTTCGGTTTGACAGAGCTCTTGTATATGAGACACATCATTGGTCAATATGGTGTGAAGGTGGATATGGAGAAAATAAGAGCCATTTTATAGAAGCCTCATCCTAAGAGTCTCACTGAGTTAAGAGGGTTCATTGGAATTTTCACCTACTATAGAAAGTTGGTGAAGGGGTTCTCCCAAATCACTTCACCTCTCACTGATTTGACAAAGAAATATGCTTTCCATTGGCATGAAGGGGCTGAGGAACATTTCCAAAGAATTAAGGAGGTAACAAGCAATTGTCCTATTCTAGCATTGCTTGATTTTTCTAAACCATTTGTCTTGGAATGTGTTGCATCAGAGAAGGAATTGGAGTAGTCCTAAAACAAGGACAACACCCAATAGATTTTGAGGGTAGGAATTTATAGCCACATGAGAGGATTTACTCTATATATGATAAATAAATGTTGTCCATCATTAATGCTTTGATCAAGTTTCGACAATACTTGGTGGGAAACAAATTTGTAGTCAAAACTGACCATAACAACTTAAGGTACTTCCTCACTCAAAAGGATTTAAATGAAAGGCAACAAAAGTGGGTGAGTAAGATTCAGGAATTTGAATTTGATATTGAATATGTGAAGGGGAAAAATAATATGGTATCTGATGCCTTATCTATAATACCTTCTATTTCTTTGATGGATGTAGCAAAAAATTGGAAAGCCACATTAGAAGTAGAGTATGCCAAAGATAATTTTTCTTGTGAAATTTTTGATGGAACTAACAATGATGATAGGTACAAGGTATTGGAAGGAATCATATACTACAAAGTTATAATCTATTTGGTCCCTAATTTAGGTTTGAAGAAGGAAGTTTTAAAAAAGGCTCATGATTCTCCTCTAGCAGGTCACCCTAGTTTCTTCAAAACATACCAAATGTTGAGGGAACGTTTTGCATGGAAAGGGTTGAAGGATGATGTTATGAAGTATGTTAATGAATGCCCCACATGTCATAAAAATAAAGTGGAGCACACTCATCCAGCTAGTCTCTTACATCCCTTGTCATTTCCATCACGAAAATGGGAGAGCATTTCGATGGAATTCATCACTAGTTTTCCCAAAGTATTTGGTAAGGATTGCATATTTTTGGTGGTGGATAGGCTCACTAAATTTGCTTTTTTCTTAGCGTTACTACCAATTTTGATGCTGCACAAGTGGCTGAACTATTTTTTAAAGAATTTTGATATTGCATCCAGGCTTCCTAAGAGCATTGTCAATGATAGAGATAACATATTTTTGAGTGCATTTTGGCAAGAACTCTTCAAAATGATGGGGACCAATTTGACACCTAGAACAAGCTATAATCCCCAAATTGATGGCCAAACAGAGAGGGTGAATCAATGGTTGGAAGGATACTTGAGGAACTATGTTAGTGGGAAGCAAAAAGCATGGATAAAATGGTTGCATTTGGGTGAGTTTTGTTACAATACTATTTTCCCTATGTCCATTGGCATGTCTCCTTTTAACTCACTTTAAAGTTATGATTCATCCAATTTTATTGACCAAATTTTTGGTGATAGTAGAGCTCCCAAGGCTAAGGATTGGATTGAAGAAACTCAAGAAATTTTGAAGGTCTTGAGAGATAACCTGCAGGTTTCTCAAAATCAGCAGAAACAATATGCAGATCAACATAGAATGCAGAGACAATTCCAAGTGAATGACTTGGTGTCTTTGAAGTTGCATCCCTACAAACAAACCACCATAAAAGGTAAAGTTTCATAAAATTTCAAACCAATATTTTATGGTCCCTACAAAGTGATTCGAAAAGTTGGAGAATTGGCTTATCAATTGGAGCTTCCCATGGGAAGCAAAATTCATAGTGTGTTTCATGTTTCTATTATAAAAAAAGGTTATAGGGAAGAAAATTTCAGTTTCAGATACTTTAGTAACTTTGGATGATGAAGGACAACTTGTTCTCATTTCAAACAAAATCTTGAGAACAAGGGAGAAAAGGCTGTGAAGCAGAAAAATCAAAGAATATTTGGTACAATGGAAGGATTTTCCTAGTGAGGAGGACACTTGGGAAGATGAAATTTTTTTGCAGAATCCAAACTTGGATTTTCTTGAGGATAAACAATATTGGGTGGGCAGGACTGTCATGTCCCCATTCCAATAGGTCTACTAGTTGACAATGTTCACCCACCTACTAGTTCCCTAGGTTGGGGGAGGAGGATATTGCAATAAGGGAGCTATGGGACACAAGGGTGATTCCATGAAGATGGGTAACACTTTTTGGCCAAATTTGGCGATGAAAACCTGATTTTTTACTCATGTGCTAGATAGAAGCCCTCAAAAC
>LPNX011061313.1:352837-517742 GCA_001517045.1 Pseudotsuga menziesii | reverse complement strand
TACATCTAAGAATCTTGAGAAGGAACCTCTAGTAGCATTTGATGTGAATGACCAAATAAACATATATGTTTTTATTTAAAAAACAAAAGGTTAGATAATTCATCCCTTTATACCTGCAAATACACGCCTCATGGTTTCCTTGACGAGAACCTTTGAATAAACACTTCACAAGAATAATCCAAATGTATGGTTGTTTATATTTATTTTCATCATGTGCACAATAAAAAAGAGAAAAAAATAGTAATAAGAATGAGTTGCATACTCATAGCTTGTGATGGACTGGGATATAAGAAAACATGGCACTAGAAAACTTGTTATGAAGATAAGTGATATTATAGGAAATGAGTAGTGCCCAAAAGAAAACAATACATAGCAAGAATATGACGCCTAGTAAAAATATATTGGAGTTTAGGAGTTTTGGAGAGTTCACAGAGCATGGCAAAAGGAAAGTTCTTGAAATTTGCTAGATCATAACACATGCACAAAATGGAAGTGATGTTAATCCCAATGTAAGAGGTTGGTCTTAATAGCACTACAAATGAATGCAAAGTTTTCATTAGAAAATGTTAATGAAGGAGAGAGAGTGGAATATCATTAAAACAATAGATGCATGGATTGGGGATGACCATCAAGATAATGACAAATATTAAGAGCCATGGGGAGAAGGTGGATAATTTTAAGTAGTAGAACATTAAGAGGAAAAAATTAGGGAAGTAGATAGCCATGATAAATTGTTACATATAATCAAAGTTAAATTGTAGAAGGCACAAAGAGATAGAGGTCAACAAGCCCAAAACTGGAGAATGACCATAGATCCTTTGTATGCTACCATGGCATTTCCCTTGGCATCATTGAGTTGTGGTAGTGGTAGATGGAACCCAAAATTAGATTAGAATATTGGAAGATAATAGACTAAATGAAATTTAAGTGGTTGATTTTAACGGATGAGTGCCCAATGTATGTCATTTGGAATTGTATCAATGTCTTAATGAAACATACAAAGATGACCTCCATATTCTTGTGAATTTGCATGTGTTTGCATGTCCACTTATGAATACCTTGAGCATTAAATGAAATTGAAAAGACGTTTTATCACGTCTATGAGTAGTTTTGTTAATGAATTAACCTTTGAATGGAATTTATATTTTTTAAAGAGTAATATTCATTGAGTCCCATGGTTGAAAATTTATTTTAAATACCTTTGGGTAGTACTCCAAGAGAAATATTGATGCCTTGAAGGTTTTGAAGGTATGTTGTAGGGAAGTGATGTTGATAAGAGATCTTGTTCATCATCAATTGAGTTGGTATGGGTTTTTGGTTTTCCCTCATCTATCGCATAAGTGGTATCTATAAGAGATAATAACTCCTGTATTCATTTCTATTGATTTAGAATCCTTTATTTATACAACTAATGTGACTGTTGGAATTCATCTTCCAACGGGATCTTTAAATTCTCACATAGACTCTCCATCTTCTGAAACTAAAAGTATCTACAATAATTACAAGTGGAACCATAATCCGGTAGGATTAGGTTTTCATCCCCCCCTTAATCCGAAAGGGTGTTTGTAAGTCCGAGCATGTTTCTAAACCTTTCAAACTTTTCTCGTCCAAGTGCTATGGTAAAGATGTTTTTGATTTGGTCGTTCATGGAACAATGTTGTAGATGAATTATATTGGCCTCTACGTGGCGTTGAATCAAACGACACTTCATGTTGATGTGCTTGGTTTAATCATGGAATCTGGGATTCTAGGACAACTTGATTGCATAAGTGTTTTTTATCAATAAAGGAGTGTCTTGTGTGTTTTGAATTTGTTGTAACTGGTTTTTTGTGTGATTTCCAGAAGACAACTGCTAATCCAAGACTCATTGTGTATCAATAACTAGAAACTCCTGTCTCTTTGTCGCCATTGAAGTCTGAATCAAGTACTCAATAAGTTTGAAGTCATCCACCTTAGAGTATTTGAGTCCAAATTCTTGATTCCCCTTCAAGTATCTTAGAACTGTTTTTGTAGTAGACCAATTTCCTTCATAAGGTTTGTGCATGAACCTTGAAAGGACACCAACACCATATGAAATATCTAATATGGTGGTTGTAAGGTAGATAAGGCTTCCCATAAGATGTTGGTACTTGGTCACATCGTCAAATTATTTTCCTTCAACTTTTGTTCCATATTTGAGAGAGGATTGCATTCTATTATGCAAAATATGTTCAACAATTCTCCAACATACTTCTTCTCAGAGATGAATATGTACTTAGGATGTTGAGTCACTTCAATACCCAAATAGTAGTGAAGTTGTCCCAAATATGACATTCAGATCCCTTCTTCAAATCTTCCTTTATGGATGCAATATAACTTTTATTGTTCCCCAACATTAAAAGGTCATCTACATACACCACAAGGAACACAACAGATCTTCCAACTTTCTTTACAAACAATGTTGCGTCATCAAGATTACAGTGTTTGAAATTTAACTTCAGAATATGTTGAGTTAGCTTTTCATACCATGCACAAGATGCTTGTTTTAGGCCGTACAATTACTTGACTGGATTATACACTTTTTGTTCTTTCCCTTTCACAACAAATCCTTCTAGTTGAGACATGAATACATTATCTTTCAAGTATCAATATAAGAAAGGTCTTTTTACATCCATCTGGTGGACTTTCCACCCATTTTGTGCAGCTAAAAACAATAAGGTGTAGATGGAGACCCATTTTTATATGGGGGAGAACATCTCTTCATAGTCAATGCCTTCCTTCTATGCATATCCTTTCACCACAAGCCTCACTTTGTGCTTGTCTTCAAAGTTAGAATACAAATTCAATTCACAATCAAATTAGATATCCATGTCATCACTTGATTGATACGCATATCCTCCATCTTCTTGTCTGGTTGAGATTCTTGTTCCCATGTGTCCAACTTCATCTAGATGGACACTTTCAAGTGTATTTGTGGCCCATTTCAAAACTTTTTGTGATGGCCCAGGTTGATCAAATGGTGGTGCTTCATTTTCTTCAAGGTTCAATCGTTCAATCCTCTCAATCACATCATCTAATTGAACCTCCTATTAAGGTGAAGTGTAGGAAATTATTCATGATAGGTGTTGGTGATTCAAAATGAAATTCTAGAGATTGATCCAAGATAGGGATCCCTTCTTCAAGATCTGGAATTTCATTATGAACTTCATAATATGTCTTTACATGGGAAAATTTATCCAAATGATCAAGATTTCTATCAATAAACTTGTCATTTTTATTAGTTTCAATAAAAATGACATCTCTAGAAACCTCAAACTTCTTGTTTATCTCATATTAAAAGATGAAATGCCTTGGAGGTGTCTAAATACACCGAGAAAATGTATTTTTGACTTCGAGCACCAAGCTTGTTCTCTCTTTTCTTCTTTTATATCAAGGCATAGTAGGTGGAACCAAAGACCCTAAGATGCATCACCAATGGCATGTGGCCATACCACATTTCATGTGGAGTCTTGTTTTCAAGAGCACGAGATGGACTTATATTTCTAAAATAGGCTACACATAGCACTGCATGACATCAAAACATTAGTTTTACATTCTTGAAAAACATGATTGAACGTACCATATTCATTATTGTTCTATTCATTCTTTCTACCACACCATTTTGTTGAGGGTTGTAAGGAACTGTAGTTTGATGTGCAATCTCATGTTGACGAAGATAGTCTTGAAAAGAATTTGAAGTGTATTCTTTTTAATAGTTAGTACAAAGTGTGGCAACAGGAGATTGTGCTTGTTTTTCTATCCCTGCATGAAATTTTTTGAATGTTTGATATGCTTTATATTTTGTCATTAATAGGTATAGCCAACACATTCTGGTGTAGTGTCACGTCCCCACCCCTCTACCAGGGAGAGGATGTAACGATGCTACTATCAATCCGAGCAATCTATCCCCATGAACATAAAATAAAATGAAATGAAATAGAAGATACATATGCAAATGTACAAATTATTAACATACAACGAAAGAAAAACACATTCCATTCAAGCATTCATCATGTTCCTACTAATTTATAAAATAGATACATCTGCAAGGATTGAAAAACAAGAAATACTTATCTTGAAAGAAGCTTGTCTTGCAACCAGCTATGTCGCTGCAATGTTCCACCCAACCATAGGCCAGTGTGCTCATCAATCTCTCAACGGCACTGCCACCCCTGAGATGGGCATGGTTCCCACAATGAATAAGGGAACACTAGCAAACTCACACATAGCCAAGGATACAACAAAAACTTAGCCAAGCCAACAAATTTGGGTTTATCGGGTTGCAAAGGAGCTAGAAAGGCTGACTGATAAGATAGTGAGCTCAACCACAGAGCTATCGACACCTACACCAGATCTATCCTGGCTTCTAAAACATCTACACACCCAACAAAAGGAAGCATCCCCTTCTATGCTACACAGTCCCTCAGGCTATGCCTTCCCTTCCAGTGGTATTCAGGGTGTGCAAAGAAAGAAAGAAAAACCCTAGATATGTCTGTGAGGTTCCTTATCACACTATGTTTATCAAGCTAGTTAGACACCATTTCCCCTCCCAACTAGTTTAGACCAAGCAGTAGAAACATACCCCGCAATTGTAAGTTCCGGGCATGGATGAAAAAAATCCTGGGAGCCAAAATTGACAATGGCGAATGGTGAATAACAACCCTATGACCAAAATCAACTTCACAGAACATTCTTGCCTCCACATGGGTAAGAAAAATGACTCAACAACCACTCAGAAAATTGTGGTCTCTTCTCCACCTGCTGGACATTGCCAAAACGATTTCCAGCCGTGGGAGAATGAAAACAGACTGCAGAAAATCGGCATGAGAAGATGGAGGATGGACGACTGAGGATAAATCAGCTGCATGCCCTGCGTGAGGAAATTGGTTGCCTACACATGAGTGAGTAATCGTTGCCTGTGTGAGAGTGGAATGCGTCTTCCTGACTGTCTGCGGCTCTCTCCTTTCACGTGAGGGTAATGGATGAATTGATAACCCCTTTGGGAAAGCGTGTGGTCAAGTCTAACATCCCTTCTAGAATTGACAGTTGCCCGTATTCCCCAGGCCCTAAGGCAATAACTGCCCAACTAACTCCTTGGAGAATTAATTGGTTGGTTGAATAAGACAATAAAGTACTTGACAGATGATGAGTTTTCCTCTTGACACTTGTCTTTTCCCCAATAGATCAAGATTAAATAACCCCCCCCCCTTATCCTTAAGAAATCATGCCCCCATCTCATTATTGTTGCAATGAGATAGTTGGTTGTGGGTATTTTACTTAAATTGCATATTTACATGATGTTAAAAATTATAAAGTGCTTGGCTAGCACGAAATACCATCAACATCGATTTTAATCGCTGAAACATAAAATGCTAAATCGATGGTGGGGATTTTGCCTTTAGCTCCACACCATGATTAATTACAATATATACATCATATACATTTAATGTGAATGGGGTCAAACCGAGATGTTACATGTAGCCATCAACAAAGGTCATGAGATTTCTATCGAGCGAAATATATGATAGTTATTTCGACATAAATTATCAATATGGGGAGATCGTAAACTTAGCATTAGAGGAATTTTGGGGTCTAAAATGGGCCTCCTAAGGAAAATAATAAAATAATAGTTAAAATAATAAAATAATAGTTAAAATAATAAAATAATATTGATTAATTTTGGAGGAAGAAAGAAAAAAACTACTTTTTGTGTTCGTATTTTCGACATATCTCATTTTGTTTTTACTCAAATTTCAATCGAGAGAGCTCGTTGGATGTGGAATTTGATTCCGCATCCAACGAGTACCCACACTGCATACTTTAGACGGACCCTGCTACCCCAAAAACAAGAAATACCTAAAAAAACATGATGATGACATCATCGTCACATTTTTTTAGGTATTTCTTGTTTTTGGGGTAGAGGGGTCCATCAAAAGTATGTAGTGTGAGTACTCGTTGGATGCAGAATCAAATTCCACATCCAACGAGCTCTCCCGATCGAAATTTGAGTAAAAACACAATGAGATATGTCGAAAATACGAACAAAAAAAATAGTTTTTTTTAATAACAAATATGTCAATTCAACCATTATGGTTGACTTATTTTATTGAAATTCTATTGGTTCTTGAATTCCAACTCACAAAAACTTATTTTGGCACGTTTTCTTATAAGGCCCATTTTAGACCCCAAATTTCCTCTAATGAGGTGCAAGGAAAATATATGTAGGATCAAAGCTATACTAACCTATTCTAATGCTTGAAAATGAAACACACATACGACTGAAATAAAAAAACACGCGACTAATCTAAGAAAACACATGCGACTGAATTTGAACCTAGTTAACGAAAGTGCATGAAATCGTATTGCAAATAAACTTAATTAAGGAAGCAAGAAAATGAGCAAACTAATCTATGAAAGCATGTGACAAATGAAAAATGATAATATGAAAAATAACAAATGACAAATAAATATGAGCGCATAGAAAATCAGCCAAGCCAACAAAGATGGGTTTATCAGGCTGCAAAGGAGCTGCAAAGGCTGATTGATAATCTAGTGAGCTCAACCATAGATCTATCGACACCTGCACCAGATCTAGCCTGGCTTCTAAAACATCTACACAACCAACAAAAGGAAGCATCCCCTTCTATGCTACATAGTCCCTCAGGCTATGCCTTCCCTTCCAGTGGTATTCAGGGTGTGCAAAGAAGAAAAGAAACCCCCTAGATATGTCTGTGAGGTTCCTTCTCACACTATGTTTATCAAGCTAGTTAGACCCCATTTCCCCTCCCAACTAGTTCAGACCAAGCAGCAAAAACATACCCCGCAATTGCAAGTTCTGGTCATGGATGAAAAACATCCTAGGAGCCAAAATTGACAATGGTGAATGGGGAATAACAACCCTCTGACCAAAATCGACTTCATAGAACATTCTTGGCTCCATGTGGGTAAGAAAAACGGCTCAACAACCACTCAGAAAATCGTGGTCTCTTCTCAACCTGCTGGGCATTTCCAAAACAATTTCCAGCCATTGGAGAATGAAAACAGACTGCAAAAAATGGGCATGAGAAGATGGAGGATGGACGACTGAGGAGAAATCAGCTGTGTGTCCTACATGAGGAAATTGGTTGCTTGCGCATGAGTGATAAATCACTGCCTATGTGAGAGTGGAATGCGGCTCTTCCCTTTCATGTGATGGTAATGGACGAATTCAGCTCCCCTTTGGGAAAGCGTGTGGTCAAGGATGACAGCCCTACCAGAATTGATGGTTTCCCATATTCCCCAATCCCCAAGGCAATAACTTCCCAACTAACTCCTTGGAGAATTAAGTGGTTGGTTGAATAAGACAAGAAAGTAGTTGACAGATGATGGGTTCTCCTCTTGACACTTGTCTTTTCCCCAATGGATTAAGGTTAAATATACCCCCCCCCCCTTATCCTTAGGAAACCATGCCCCCATCTCATTATTGTTGCATTGACATAGCTGGTTGTGGGTATTTTAATTAAATTGCATATTTACATGATGTTAAAAATTATAAAGTGCTTGGCTAGCACGAAATACCATCGACATCGATTTTAATCACCAAAACATAAAATACTAAATTGATTGTGGGGCTTTTGCCTTTAGCTCTGCGCCATGATTAATTACAATATATACATCATATACATTTAATGCAAATGGGGTCAAAACTGGGATGTTACATGTAGTCATCAACAAAGGTCATGAGATTTTTGTCGAGCGAAATATATGATAGTTATTTCGACGTAAATTATCAATATGGGCAGATCGTAAACTTAGAGGTGCAAGGAAAATATATGCAGGATTAGAGTTATACTAACCTATTCTAATGCTTGAAAATGAAACACACATATGACTGAAATCGAAAACACACGACTAATCTAAGAAAACACATGTGACTAAATTTGAACCTAGTTAACGAAAGCGCATGAAATCATATTGCAAATCAACTTAATTAAGAAAGCAAGAAAATGAGCAAACTAATCTATGAAAGCATGTGACAAATGAAAAATGATAATATGAAAAATAAAAAATGACAAATAAATATGAGCGCATAGAAAATCAGCCAAGCCAATAAAGATGGGTTTATCAGGCTGCAAAGGAGCTGGAAAGGATGACTGATAAGCTAGTGAGCTCAACCACAGAGCTATCGACACCTGCACCAGATCTAGCCTGGCTTCTAAAACATCTACACACCCAACAAAAGGAAGCATCCCCTTCTATGCTACACAGTCCCTTAGGCTATGCCTTCCCTTCCAGTGGTATTCAGGGTGTGCAAAGAAGAAAAACAACCCCCTAGATATGTCTGTGAGGTTTCTTCTCACACTATGTTTATCAATCTAGTTAGACCCCGTTTCCCCTCCCAACTAGTTCAGACCAAGCAGCAGAAACATACCCCACAATTGGAAGTTCTGGGCATGGATGAAAAACATCCTGGGAGCCAAAATTGACAATGGCGAATGGGGAATAACAACCCTGTGACGAAAATCGACTTCATAGAACATTCTTGGCTCCACGTGGGTAAGAAAAATGGCTCAACAACCACTCAGAAAATCGTGGTCTCTTGTCAACCTGTTGGGTATTGCCAAAACGATTTCCAGCCGTTGGAGAATGAAAACAGATTGCAGAAAATGGGCATGAGAAGATGGAGGATGGACGGCTGAGGAGAAATCAACTACATGTCCTACGTGAGGAAATTGGTTGCCTGTGCATGAGTGAGTAATCACTTCCTGTGTGAGAGTGGAATGCGACTTCCTGAGTGTCTACGACTCTTCCCTTTCATGTGATGGTAATGGACGAATTGATCTCCCCTTTGGGAAAGTGTGTCGTCAAGGATGACAGCCCTACTAGAATTGACGGCTGCCCATATTCCCCAAGCCCCAAGGCAATAACTGCCCAACTAAATCCTTGGAGAATTAAGTGGTTGGTTGAATAAGACAAGAAAGTAGTTGACAGATGATGGGTTCTCCTCTTGACACTTGTCTTTTCCCCAATGGATCAAGGTTAAATACCCCCCCCCCATCCTTAGGAAACCATGCCCCCATCTCATTATTGTTGCATTGACATCACTGGTTGTGGGTATTTTAATTAAATTGCTTATTTACATGATGTTAAAAATTATAAAGTGCTTGGCTAGCATGAAATACCATCGACATCGATTTTAGTCACCAAAACATAAAATGCTAAATCGATGGTGGGGATTTTTCCTTTAGCTCCACACCATGATTAATTACAATATATACATCATATACATTTAATGCAAATGGGGTCAAAACCAGGATGTTACATGTAGTCATCAACAAAGGTCATGAGAATTCTGTCGAGCGAAATATATGATAGTTATTTCGACGTAAATTATCAATATGGGCAGATCGTAAACTTAGAGGTGCAAGGAAAATATATGCAGGATTAGAGTTATACTAACCTATTCTAATTCTTGAAAATGAAACACACATATGACTGAAATCGAAAACACACGACTAATCTAAGAAAACACATGCGACTGAATTTGAACCTAGTTAATGAAAGCGCATGAAATCGTATTGCAAATAAACTTAATTAAGAAAGCAAGAAAATGAGCAAACTAATCTATGAAAGCATGTGACAAATGAAAAATGATAATATGAAAAATAACAAATGACAAATAAATATGAGCGCATAGAAAATCCATATTAACAATTCATAAGAAATCAATCCAAATTAACACGAGAGAGAGTAAAAGGATTTGCATTAAAGCATCATCTCCATTACATAATAATCAAAATCCACTCCATGACTAACTCTCAAAAATAATTTACACAAATGATTTCTCTACTTCCACACCACTAAAGAGGCCTCCTCCCAAATGAGGAGAGAACCCTCTTATTTATACATGAATATTTTGGATTAAAAGACAAACAACTCATAATTACAAATCCACTTTTCTCTCAACCTATCCTCTCAAATTCTCCATAATATCTTTGATAAGATATAATATCTCCATGATCTTCTCCCTTGAATATGATTGAATTATTATCCCAAATCTTCCTCAAATCTTCAAAGCTTGAAGATGAAATTCGAATTTGAGGCTAGATAGTGACTTTTGACCATGTTAAAGTCTTCAAATCAGCCCGAAAACATCATAAAACTCACCCAACTTTGAGATATAATGGAAATATGTTAATTTTCTTAATATTTAATCATAAATTCTCTTAAAATACTTAAAAATAAACTAATTTGGAAAATACATGGTAACCCATATTTATTTATGAAAATCGAACAGGGAATGGTTAATAGAGTGATGAATAGGAATGGGTGTTAGGAATAGTGAAGGATAAAAAGGATGAAAATATGACATTTGGGTGACCAAACAATTTATATTACCATTGGCAGAAGGAACATGCATGGGATCACATAAGTCATAGTGAATCAACTCTAACTTTCTACATGCTCCGAATTTTGAATCTTGAAATGGCTGCTTACTATCTTTTCCTAGTATGCATGCATCACATTTGTTCATCTTCTTAGGAATGGTAGGGAAACCAAAGACACCAGTATTTCTCAACAAATAAACACTGTTATAATTTAAATGACTATATCTAGCATGCCATAAAAATTTGGATGACAAATTACCTTCTCTATGCTGAAATAGGTAGGTAAAGTTTTGAACTCTTGTAGATGAGCCTTTCAGCTTCAAAACATTTCCATCTACATATCCAATTTGGCCGAGTATTCAAGCAATAATCATGATGTGGCTCTTCACTTCAAGGCTTATTAAGTTGGCATATACTCAATACAAGAATGCAGTAGTCAATGGAGACCATAGTACGATCACTTCACACTAAAAAATTAGGGTTTATAATACCCCAACTCTCAGCTTCAAGACATTGTTACCTCTTTCTCAAGATTAAGTTCATGGATGGCCATTGATAGAGCCCATGCACTAGGGGAGATAGAAACACTTCAAGGAATATAGAAGGAACATCCCAACAACCACACTAATCATTAAGAAAAGTCACAAATCTATTCAGTGCACCTCAATAGATAGAGTTCAGTTTCCATGCAACACACGGATACACACATCTCTCTTGAGAGCTCACCACAAGAGTGTCACCACATTCTCTTCACTCTGGTCTTGTTTTCCGTGATCTCTTCATGGACTAGGGTTCATGATGATAGCACTAAATTCACAACACAAGTAGGATCTAGGGTCCACGGTGGTGAGAGTATGAGATGAAGAGATTTCTTCCACATCTTGCAATATCATATTCAAATGGCCATCAATATTTAAGCACCTCCAAAAAAATCCAAATAGACTTCCTCTAAATCCATGAGTGTGTCGAGTCTAGACATGTACATGGCATTTTAGAAAGCATACAAAGACATACAGAGCCCCATGTCTATCAAACAACTCATCAAAATAATGTGAAATGGAATTTCTTCCGTATCTTGCAATATCATATTGAAATGGCCATCAATATTTAAGCACCTTCAAAAAAATCCAAACAGACTTCCTCTAAATCCATGAGTGTGTCGAGTCTAGACATGTACATGGCATTTTAGCAAGCATACAAAAACATACAGAGCCCCCTATCTATCAAACAACTCATCCTAAGAATAAAAAATGGAACAAATATGTGTCATAGGGTTCACACCAGTCACACAAATGGGAACACCCAATGTAGACAGAGCAAGAGAATTCAACAAGTAGTCACCACAATATTTTGCGTCTAGAGTTTTCTTTCTAGCTAGAACATACACTCAATGAGGATCAACATTAGCTCCACACACAACGATAGCTTGAGATGAAATTAACATGCAGAGAGGAGAAATTGTAAAGGGATCTCACATAGAGATTATATCCTCCTCAGTTGGCAGAGAAAGAAGGAAACAATCGAGGGGAAGATAACCAAAATTAGTGTAAACACCAAGAGAAGACTTAACAAGACAAAATGGGCAAGTAGACTAGTGGAGGAAAACACACCATAACTTGTAGAAAGAAATCATGGACATAATGCTAGGCATCTTGTAGGTTGGAGATATGAGAAACAAATGTCATATTTTGTAGGAAAGCATAATGCTAGGTTTGAGAAATGGGTGTTATGGTACTCTACACCAAGATTTGATACCACTTGTTAGAGATAATAACTCATGGATTTATTTTTATTGATTCAGAATCCTTTATTTCTATAACTGATGTAATTGTTAGACTTCATCTTCCAACAGGCTCTTCGGATTCTCACGTAGAGTTTCTATCTTCCTAAACCAAAAATACTTACAATAATTGCAAGTGGAACCATAATCCCTTAGGATTATGTTTCCAACAGTATCATAAATGGTAACACCTATGAGACAAGGGACATAATACATCGCAGAATGAGATGTTGAAAGAGGAGAATGTTGCAAAGAGAATGAGTACAAAGAAGGTGGGAAAAATATGAACAAGATGACATAGATTGCAGAAGAGTGAAGACTACATGAAAACATTGGTGAATTTCATTGAGCAAGTGAAGACTCAAGAGAGTAAAATAAGTGTCGATGACTCCAATAATGGCAACTTGGGTAGATGTTGCAAGGGTAATCGACAACTCTAGTATAAAGAAGATTTTGTGAAGACTACCTTGGCAATTAGAAAGATAGGTAGAAGCGATGATCTTCGAATATCACTGTTCCAATAATAGATTAGCACACTAAAGATGAGTAATCATGGGGGTAATTGAGATGAGGGTATGGCACTTAAGAACGAGGAGATGATTCTTAATTAACTTGGGGACTATGATGCAAGAGCATTGCAAGTACTTTGATACTGAGTTTGAGAACACCAAGGATGGCATGAGTGTACATATTGAGGACGGTTTGGAATCTAAGTAAAATTTTAAGCGTGAAAGGATTATCAAGAGATATCTCCAAGAATGGTGAACTCACAAAGGGCACATGAATAATTTCAAAGCAAGAAGGCTTGAAGTATATCAATATTTAAAAAAATAAGGAGGATTTAACATATTTATAGGATGTTGAAATGGATGGTGCATCAAAGATCATATCACCTTAAAGCTCACTACATAATCATAAAGGAATTGAAAAAATATAAGACAAAGTATGGGTTTGATAGGCATCAAGTATCAATAGACCAACATGATACTGATAGATGTATAATGCATGGCAGGCATAAAAGTAAAGGATTCATTGAGTTGATGAGAAGGGACATAATGTAGATTGTAGATCGATGGAACATGTCATAAACGGATTGGAGTTTGGGACTTTTAGATATCTCATGAAAGAAGGAAAAATAAATTTAGAACCAGTAGATCAAAACATGTGGATGAAATGGAAGTGAAGCATTAAATCTCAACTAAAGAGGATGGCCCAAATAACACCATGGGTACACAAATTTTCAATTAGAGAATGTTATTAGAGGATAAAGAGAGGGAGACTGTTGTAACAATAGACATATTAATAAGGAATTACTAACAAGGTAATTAAAAATATGAAGAGACATGAGGGAGATGAATCATTTTCTAGTGGCGTGCCTCCACCTCTCAGTTCCAAAAAACACAAATACATTATAGATAATATACTAAATAAAATTTAAGTGGTTGATTTTAAGGGATGAGTGCCCAATGTATGTAATTTGGAATTGTATCAATGTATTAATGAAACATACGAAGATGACCTCCATATTATTGTGAAATCCTTCAGTCGAGAGCCAAGCTTGTGGTGAAATACCGCTGCCTCCATGAATATTACATGCGATGTGAGACTGAGACACATAGAGATCTGAAAATTGCTTGTTGCATTGGATCTAAAAATTTCTAGTTGCATTGGATCTGAACTGAAATCTTCTTTGGCATCTGAGCGAAATAGTAATCTTCCTTCAAGCAGAAGCAGATTCATTTGTGCATTATATTGACAAAAAAATCACGAAGAAGATTCAAAAGTTTACAGATTTGAAGTAAATCAGGAAGAAACTCTCAGGGTTATGCCAGCTACTAGATCCACTTCACTCTGAACCAAGGTTGGAAGGCGATCTGGAATGGTTATATGAGGTGCACAAATTCCTTGTCTTTTTTCTAATACATATCTATTGCTCATATATTTCTTTTTTTTCACAAGTATGAATAACTCACCGCATCTACCAAATATTGTCAAAGGTAGACCTAGCACAGTTACTCTACAAAGCCTTTATGAATATATAGAGTTATTAGAGAAACGTAGAGAAGAAAGAGAATTTAAGCTAGAAACAGAGTTAGAATCCATGCTGGAACTTTAAATTTACATCTTTTGAAGACAAAGTCCAAAAACAAATAGAAAATAAAATAAACTACTGCAAAATAAAATGGAGACAATGGAGATTAGATTACAGGTAATAGAAAAACAAAGCCAAGATAAGAACCAAACATCCCAACAAGGAGATGTTGATACTTTAGAAAGTCTTAAAATGAAGGACATGATTAAAGCACTAGAAGAAAAAGTTAATAACAATCTCACCCTAAATAATTTGGAAGGTAAATTAGATATCAAACCCATTTTCTTTTTGTAAATTGAGATCTAATATATTAAAAAGAGAAAAAAATAGTAGTGCATGCAAAAGTACAGTTCGGCTTGCTCAGGTGGAGCAGCTATGGAGTGTCAAAGTATAGATAGACCCTCCCTCCAGGAGGGAAAATAGATAAAAAAATGACCCTCCCTCTCAGAGGGAAAACATGCCTGCCAAATGAACATAGACAAACACTCCTACAGTTCAAAGAGGGTGTGGCAAGAGCCAACACGTGGACAATACATGAACAAAGGAAATCAAACATAAGAATAAATAAGCGGCATGTGTTCGAAAGAACTTGAATGTGGTGCATGTAGTAGGTGGAAGGACACATAGCCGTGAAGACCGCGGGTCATGGTTTCTACCCAGGCCATGGTTCTTCTATGATTGGACATGTGTAACTTGGAGACTCTGGATGTGCAGGCTCACCTGAAGATGTCGTCGAACTGTCATTAGATGTCACCATTTCCTTGTCACTGGAGCTAGATGCTTCCTTCCTGGAGAGTGTAGGTGGATTTTTGGTGGGTAATGGAGAGGTCTTCTTTGAGACAGTTGGGTTGGACAAGAACTTGCATGCAGAGCTGGAAGAGGGTCAAAGTTGTGGCGAGGGAATGGATTTCGGTGGTGGAGCCGAGGTATCAGGCGGACAAGGAAACACATGAGGCAGGACCAGTTGGGGACCTGGTGGTGCTGTCTCCTGGGGGGCCATGGGTGGAGGAATCGGGGGGGAAGGGCATGGCGGAACAAGTGTATTAAATCAAAGGACTAGGCGCATGAGCAGGTTTTTGAAAACCCATTAGTTTTTTTGTTGCTCCACTGTGCATCCTGCCACCCCAAGCGCACCACACAATTCGTCCTCCCAATCCAAGACAATTATTTACACTTCCTTCAAAATTTCTAGGTCAAAGCCATTATTGCTAGCTTAAGAGGAGAGGGGAATATGGCCTTTTGACCGATCATGGCATCCTTGTCCCCTGTGTGAAGTGCCTCTCTGTCTTCTAGGCATGGGGGGGGATTGATATGGCTGGCAGGCAAGCAGAGATAATGGAGAGAGGTGCAAGGGCATAGAGTAGCATAGAGACAGGTGAAGGTGGCGTGAATCAGAGGGTGGTGACCATGTTGCACTAAGCGACCAAGGAGAGCTTGAGGAATGGGGAGAGGGATGATGAACTAGATAATGAACCAGCGGAGCAGAAGAGCTGGGTAAATCCTGAGGGCCATAATCCCAATTGAATGGCGCTTGTGTGAAGCGCAGCAGCCTGAAAAAGGAGTTACGGCGTCCAAGTTGCGATGAGACATCTTCGTCTTGCCGTCGAGCTGTGGAGTGGCCACGCTAGTGTGTGTCTTAAAGGCCGTTAATGGTAGTGGGTTGAGCACTGGATGGAGGGGCCACGTTAGCCTCCATGTCGGTCTGACTCACACCTGCATCTGGGGAGATATCAAACCTATTAAAGAGGAAATGAAAAATTGATAGAATTAGACCATCAGCGTAACAAAAGGGCATTGAAACTTATAATCTTCAGTTTGAAAGAGGAGGTATATGAGGATACATTAGCCATATTCCAGACAAAATTACATAATATATTACAAATTAAAACAACATGTCTCACAAAAACAACAAGGCTAGGAGAATTAACTGAGAATAAAGGAAGGCTGATCCGAATAAAGGTGAGCTCTACTGACCATAAGTATGACATACTTAGTAAAACCTCAAGTCTTAAAGGAACAAGAATATTTATAAATGAAGATCTCATTCAAGAAGATCAAGCAAAATTAAGAAAGGAGGTTCAAACGGTAAAATAAGCTAGGAAGGAAGGAAAATGGGAAATAATCAGAAATAGAAAAGTCGTTATTCGAGATACAAACCAAAAAGATAGTAATAAATAGCAATTCAACATTATCCAGATTCTTTCTTAGAACTGTCGGGGCTTTCCATGGAACAAAGACCATGAGCTAAGTTGGATCTTGAATGAAGTTGATATTATATTGTTAGTTGAAACTTGGGAGCACCAAGAATCTAAGGTCCCTAACATAGATGGCTTTGTACTATGGTCAATCTAGAACAAGCGATCCTATTGTAGAGGAGTTAGGGGTATAGGTTGTTACATTAGGAATAACATCTCCCCCCATGCCAGTCTTTATAAAAAAGACCCTTACAACCAATACATTTGGATAGATATTACTGACATTAATGATAAAAAAACTACATAGCAATTTCTTATTTTTCCCCTATCAATTTTAACTTCTATAAGAAAAAACAATTTTGATAAAAATTGTCCTTACAATTGTTTAGAGAATGATATTTTGAGTCTAAGGAATGGGGGTAATATCCTCTTAATGGGTGACTTTAATGCTCGACCTTCAAGCAACCAAGCTATTATTCTAAGCAATCATTCCAACCCTAATCCTCTTTGGTTAGACGAAGACCTTACTCTAGCTAGAAGGTACAAAATAAGCTCTGAAGATCTAGGGGAAAATTTGTTTGGGTCTGAGCTAGTCAAGCTCTATAGTGCTCAAGATATCATAATTTGCAATGGTCTAAAGAAGTGGCCCAATTCTATCCATATGACATGTATCCATGGACTTGGTAGCAGCATGGTAGACTATGTTATTTTCGATATCCCTTTATACAACGAAATAATAAATTTTGACATCTTAAACGACCACCAGCCTGACTCAGATCATAGACCTTTAATTGTAACCCTCAATTTGGCCATGCATAGAGATCCCATAGAAGATGATCCTCATAGCCATAAAAACTTGATCTTTGCTAGAAATAAAAATGATCTTTTTTCTAAATGAATTAAAAATTAATTTAATTTTTGCTCCAAGAACATTTTTTTAATTTTCTGGGCCTGGTTCAGTTCTGGACTCCTTCCAGATCCATGCGAGGTTTGATTGGTGAGCTCTTTGTTAGATCTTTGTTTCAGTAGGAGGGGATCGTGTACCACCTTGCGTCTTCTCGGCCTTGTAAATATTGTGGCAGACCCTGGCTTCAGTCTTTGGATCCTACTGATCTCTATTCGACTCTAACCCTGTGAGCTTTGAGCTTTGGTTCTGGTTGAGATCGTTGGAAGGATTACATTGGTTGGTTTGGAGGTGGTATCTGGCCTTGTCCTCTTGGAGATTCTTCATGTGTGAAGGTTCTTTCTCAGTTGTCTCGTTGCTAGGGAGTTAGAGCTTTGATCTACTTCTCTGGTCGAGACTGGGAGTTTTAAAAAATCTTCTTGGTCATTCTGTCCACAACGCTGGTGGTTCGGCTGCTCGAGGTGACCATTGGCTCTTTGGCCTGTGGTGTGAGGCTCTGATTTGAGTTTTCTGTTGGCTTATTGGAGCTCTTTGCTCTGGTTTGTATTCTGATCATCTAGATGGGTTTTCCAAGATTCTATTAAAGGTTTGTTCCCTTTCCTCGTGTTGTAGGCTCTCTAGATTCTGCGTTCAGCTTAAGGTTGCAGCCCTGGCTCGTGATGTGATATAGAGGATGGATCCTGTTAAATTATTTTTTAGAATTGGTTCTGGGTTGGTTTCTTATTTGCTAGCTTGTGGTAGCATTGGAGGCTCTCTCTATTAGCCTAGATTGGACTGGCTGTTTGGGATCTTCTTGGTCTCTGTAGTTTTTGTTTCTGAAGAGGTTTTCTGGTGGAGGTTCATAGTGTTGGTGGGCTTGTATTCCTAAGCTTGTTTACTGACTTCCTTTGTCATCCTATCTTGGTGGGATTGTTGCTCGGTCTTGTTGCTAGTGGCCTGTACTTTGGGATTTTTTGTCTCTCTACAGGGTGCTTTGGTGGTGGATTCCTCATGGATCCTGGTGGGGTTCCTCCACTTCCCCTTCCTCCCGAATTGGAGGCTTTTAAGAAGTTGATTGGTTTTGGTAGAAAGAGGAATGGGGGAGGTTATCAAAATTTTGTTAAGAAGGTGGATATCCCTTCCGTTGAACTTCCTACTGAATGGACCTGCCGTTTGGATCTCAATTTGACTAATCGGGGTCTTATTGGTTAATTTTCTGGCCTATGGCCTTCCCCTAAGGCAACTGATGGTTGGGTGCAAAGGAATTGGAGGCCTCTTGTTTCAGCAGATATCTGTAGCCACTTTGTTGGATAGGGTTTTTTTTGTTTTGATTTTGACTCCGTGGATGACCAAGCTCTGGTATTTTAGAATAGGCCATACTTCATGGGTCCTTAGGGTCTATACTTGAATAAATGGACCCCTGATTTTGACCCCTCACATGATGTCCCTCTTGTTGTTCCTGTATGGGTGAGACTTCCGCATCTCCCCTTACATTGTTGGAATTTAGAATCCCTAGAAATCATTGGGAATAAGTTGGGAAAATTGATTGACATGGAAAAGAGGAAAGATCAGTATGCTTGCATTAGAATTTGTGTAGAGGTTGATTTGGAAATAGGTCTCCCTAAAGCTATCCAGCTAATAGTAGCAGAGTGGTCCTATATCCAGGAGTTGGATTATGAGCAAATCCTGCTTAAATGTTGGTTTTGTCATGGTTATGGGAATTTTGCTTGAAATTGCAAAAAAAGATTAGAAGAAGTCACCATAATTGAGAAAGAATATAAGTGGACTCAAGTTCAGAAAGGAAATTCCAATTAGGGAGCTAGAAATAAAGGAAAAGAAATTAAATCCATCTTAGGTGTTCCTGCAGCTAAGGAAATACCAATTGCTTCTCATGTTTTTGTCTCCCCCAAGGCACTCCCTAATCCATTTTTTGTTTTAAGTACCTCTGAAACTATTCTTGAAGAAGGTTAAATGGAACAATTAGATATTCTAGATATTGTTACAAATGAATCTACTGCTCCAAAGGATAGAGCTGATTTTTCTTTCTTGAGCCCTGGTGTTTCTCCTCTTCCTAAGGAGATTAGTCCCTCTTATGTAGACATTGCTCAGAAGAAGCATGGAGTTAGTTTTGGTTCTTCAGAAGATGAGTCTTTTGAGCAATCCAAAAAAGGTAGGAAGTCTAAGAAGGAAATTTGGGAAGAAGAGGCAGAAAGGCTTAAGACCCAAGGTAGTCAGGCCACTATATAGATGTCTTACGGAAGGAATAAAAGAAATAGACCTCCAAAGGGAGTAATTACTCGCTCTCCTTTGGGTAAGTAATGCAAATAAATTCTTGGAGTTGTAGGGGATTGGGAAACTCATCTAAAGATGAAGCTGTCAAAAATTTATTGAAGTTGGCCCCTTTTGAAATCCTACTTCTCCAGAAGACTAAAATTGATGGAGAAGCACTTCCTCCTCATTGGTAAAAACAATTGGAATTTTAATACAGGTAAATCAGTTAGAGGCTCATGTAGGAGAATTGCAACTCTTTGGCGTGAAAATAATTTCCAGTTAACTAATTGGTACTCCACTCAGCATTGGATTTTTACTGAATTATATCATTGCTCCAGTAAATCCACCTTTTCCCTATTCAACCTTTACGTTCCAGTTAATAATTTGGAAAAAAAAGAGTGATGGTTATCACTATCTGATTTTCTAGTGAGCAAATCTCCAACAAACATTATCATAGTCAGCGATTTAAATATTACCCTTGTGCCGAATGAAAAGAAAGCTAGAATTCGTGGTAAAGACCACCTGTAAGATACCATTGAAGAGTTAATTCAATTTTGGGAGTTGATTGATCAAAAACCTAAGACTAGGCGTTTCACATGGTCCAACCAAAGGGTTGGGGCCGCTAGCAGTTTTGAGAGGTTAATTGAAGGAATAATAGTGAATTCATATATTTACGTTTATATTGTGTGCAATGTGAATGGGATTGATGAATTATGTGTATAGCTCTATGGTAATCAGTATATTGTTATTTCGGTTTCAATCACCAGAGATAGCTTAACATATATCGTGGTTGACTGATGGATTTCATTCACATAGTTTCAATCAAAGTTGAATCAATTGAATTGCATAAAATGGATAGCAACATCGAGTACTGGAAGGCGTAGGTAGAAAGTCTACGAGTGAGGGTAAATATGCAATTTCCAGGACATAGACAGAGATAGAATTGATCTCTCGGTGGTTTTTGAAAATGTTGGCAGGATAGAATCTCTGTGTGAGATTCCAACCCCATGAATCAATCTTCAAGCTGTTAGTAATGCGTTGATAGAGCGGATCTCGTATTGTATTATTAAGATTGTGCTTTCCAGATATTGGAAAAAAATAGTATTGCTCTGTTTGCATAACAGAGTTGGTCATAATCCAGGTTGATAATTTGTGTCAGGGTTCTAAATGTGAAGTTTTCCCTTATAAAACGAGTCTCAAACTCGTTCATATATTATGATATTTGTAGTAGTTTCATGGAGGTAGATCGTGGCTTAATGTTTGATTGTAGAATCGATGGTGGAGTAAACCATTTCCACACAAGCCAGATACCAGTCAAACGTTGTTGAGGATGTGTTTAAAGTTGCAAGAGGACAGTGTCAAGTGTGTTGGGAAGCATTATGGAGTTTTGTAATGTCACCATTTGACCTGCTAATAACTATTGATGTTTGATTTATGTAGAATTGTTTTCTGTTAATCTTTATAGAAACTGGTATTGCCTATAACTAAATGCAGAAATGAGAAATTTGTGGCATGACAAGTGTATTGAACTGAATATACTTAAATAGATCCTCATTGGTAGATAGAAAGTGTTAAGTCTGCACCACCTAGAATCTGTTCTGTGGCATTATAGCTGAACAAGGTAAGGGCTTCCACACGTGGTGTGGTCCATTGGCAAACTGTGTGATTCCACATATTTCAGTAACTTAGGCAGACTTCCTCAATGGCTATCACAATCCAAATGGCAGGAGTTTGAGCATGTTATCAAGGATATTTTAGAGGCAAATTTCTATTCAAATCGGACTTGCCAAGAAGAAACTACAAGGGGAATTTTTGCTTGGAAGCTGGTTCTTGAGATTTGGGAATCTGGTCTGTGGCATTCCAGATGAGGAGGGTAAGGTCACAGATCTGTTGGGTTTGCTAAGAAAACTGTATATATTCTATTGATTTTCTTGTGATTGAGGGAAGGTATAGATTCTATTGGTTTTCCAATGAATGGGGAGAAGCACCCTTCATGGCTTCAGAAATAGTGCTGGGATTCATGGGAGCGTTTGCTCTCTTCCTTTTGTCCTGCTAAAATTTTTGAGCATATAGGCTTTCATCGATAATCTATTGTGCTATCTTTGCATCAACTGCCTCTTCACTTCTTTGTTTCCTCTTTATGCAAGACTTGGCTTATATGAGGATTATTCGTAATCAGGCTAAGGAAGAAGAACATGTAGAGGAGGTTACCATGTTTTCTAAGTAATTTGAGAATCTATCAAATCGGTCTACAAAAAAAAATGGATTAAGAAATGTTTCTTTAGAATCTATAAGGTCAATAATGAATAGAAAATAAACTTAGTTCAGAAGTATCGCTTTTCAAAATAGATTGACATAAACGTTTAAATGTCTTCCGTGGTGAATTTTATGAAGACAAAGATGAGGAAAATAAAGAAGTGGGTACCTGTAATGTGAAGTCCATTGTGCTCTACTCTATCCTCTATCCTTGGTCCTTGTCTTCAGTAGCTTTATATCACAGCGCTGAGAATAACTATGGGCAGAAGATCACGAAAATCATCTCAGTGAAGGCCACCTACTGATGAGCCAATAAGAATAGCCTACAAAAAATCAAGTGATAGATCACATTCCATTTTCAGTATTATGATACATATATGTATGCATCATAGATAATTAGGTCAACCTACCTGTTTGGATTTGTTCATCCCGATTCCCCTGTGCCAAAAGATCTTCCATTACAACTTTCCATATCCTTTGTCCCCTCAAATGGAGTTTGCTACCTTGAAATGTTGCTAATGCTCATAATTAGGTACAAACATTTCAACTAATATCAAACTACAAGATCAAGATCCGTAGTTGATAGATTTTTACAATCCTGTTAGCTAGGTATTAAAACCAACATACCAGATCTACCTCCTCCACATATGCAGTGAATGACAACTCGTCACAATATCGAACCATGGCATCTGTTGAACTGTTCCAGTTATAGAAATTTGTTGAACTGTTCCAGTTATTAGACTACATCTATTGAACTATTCCAATTAAAGAAATCCGTTGAACAGTTTTTAGCGGTTTCAAAGGACTACATCTAGTCTTGAATCCTATTAAGACCAAATTATAACCAGATGTCTTAGAGTGTAGCTTAGCTTTGATATATCTAGATTTTGTGATTGAACATGAATTAAAACGCCTATAAATGCTATTGATTTTTCTATGTACAGAGAAGAACCCAAGGGTATGTCGCCACACCACCCTCCACCTTGCATAATAGTTTTCAGTTATGAGATCAAAAAATCCTGCATAACAGTTATGATATCAAGAAACCACCCTAACACCGAGAATCAATATCAGAAAGACAATGAAAATCTTGGAGAATAAATCAAAGGAAAAATGGCTTGCCTCCAAGAAATTCCACTGGCACGGTCTTTCAGGAATTTTTTGTTGATGCAATGCGTGCCTCTACCTCCAGCTCTCAGAGAATATACATAGACACAAAAACACAAAGTCACAGACACAACAACATACAGTCACAGGCCAGACTAGACAACACATAACATAGGAGCTCCAGACTCATACAGACACCACACTAGATGCATACCACAATACAGGTAGGCAGCCTGAGAGGAGGAGGAGGAGAGGCCAGGGAATGCCAATGCCAATGGGAGTTCAGTTGGCACAATGAAAAGTATCCATGGACCGTTGCAATGGATCCCAGAGCCACTTCCCTCATTTGATTAGCACTGCAAATTGATTCATGCTTGATAAGCACTGCAAATTATCTCTCTCTCACTACAAATTGATTCCTGGAAGACTGGACAGTTGCAATACCATGAGATCCCACCAGTGTTGGAATTTCACTAGAATATTACCTGTCAAACAATTTTTTTTTGACGTTTTTGGGTTTCACATCACCCTTCACTAAATGTTTTACTTAAATATGTACCTGTCAGTAATAACGTTTTACTTAAATATGTGTATGTCAGTAATAACGTTTTAGTGCATTGGCAGGTAGAATGATCAACTAGGATAATAACATCATCATCATAAAATTCATTATAGGGATTAACAATATCTGTATAAAGAGAATTCATAAACGCACTCATCTAATATTTGATTAGTAGTGTACAAAATTCAAATGCAGTTGCAAAACAAAGGATGTTTGTACCCATGTAGTTGCACAAACATCCTTTGTTTTTCACCCGATATTCATATGATAAGTTACTAAATGTTTTAAATCCAGTCTCCCCTACACCAAATATGATATCAAGCTTTATTTTATATCCACTAAGTATCCATTTCGTGAATGAGGTATGTAAGTACAATCCCTAAATTGACAAAAAAAATTCTTGAAATTTTGAGAATTCGATGCATGCACAACCCCTATTTGCACCCATTCTTCCAGTAAACTTGGAAGAATCCATCCTATGTGCAAAAAAAAGAGGCATATGGGATTTGTCTTTGTGGAAAATAGATAAACCTACAGTAGTGTACTTTATATACAAGAAATGTTGCAAACTGATTTTTTATTCTAAGAAAGTGGAATCTGGAATAATGTTTATTACATGTAGACTGTCAATACAAATATCTGGCTGTAGAGAAGAGAGATGCATGGAGATGACTAAAACAGGTATTTTATCAAAGGTAAACCAGACATGAGCCTTAAATAGAGCATGTAGCAGACATCTAATCAAAAGCATCAAAGGCTATCCATGATGAGTGAACCGTGAGGAGTTAAAATATCATTGATGAAATAATAAGCTGCAGAACTAGATCATCTACTTGGGATTCAATCAAAATAACAGATGATCGATAACCATTATGGAATTGTAGAAGATGTTTCCACACTTATACTTGATGAAATGATGGCAACTAATACAAGCAGGATTAGATGATATCATCAACTGGTTTTGGTTTTTGTCACTGTTCCATATGCAACTCAAACTCAAACTCAACTACAATTTGCAATTTTCAATTTACTAAGTTTCATGGAAGTGGATCAAGATATGGATACAAATCTTCCATATCTTTCAAAAAATTAGGAATAATATATTGATATCTATAGGGAGTTGGCATAGATATAAGATCCATTTCAAATCTGGATATGTCAAGCGCTGAGAGGGATCAAATCTCTTGTGGTGGAATTTTTTTTAGAATGCAAAACCTGAGGAATTTTTTTACATCTCAATGGATTTGATCCCTCTCGGTGCTTGATAGATCTGGATTTAAGATGGATCTCAACAGGTATAACCACTCCTGCCTTGATTGTCATTGAGGGATATTGTTAAAATGTCATGTCTCTTGCATGCACTGCTAGACCTGACAATCAACCGAGTTACAGATTTGAACCTACTCCTAGAGGGAGACAGAACTTATGTTCATGGTGTCATTGTATTAACATGTTTTTATATTAAATGGTTCAATGTATTATAATTTAAATGCATTGAAGAGGGAATATGTTTGTACTTTCAAGATAAATAAGAAATCAATCATACATCCCATGATAGTGCTCCCTTCATTCAAACACATTTCTTTGTAATTAAGAGTAAGATCTCTCGCAAAGAATCAGTTTTTTACTTTTTAATACAAGTTGGAGGTTTGACTATTTTTCTGGATCTTGGTATCCACGTCGCTTCTTGTTTTTGTGGATCAAAATTTGAAGTGGAATTTACAACAAGAGGCTAAGTGCATGTTGCAACCAAAGATGTATTTTATAGAAGCATATGTAGACAATTTTAAAGGTTTGGGTGTGGTTTTTCCTTGAATGTCAGCCGATAACAATTTTATTCACTGCATATTATGTCAAGTGGTGTGGTTCTTCTTTGAATAACAATCAGTAACAATTTTCTTCACTGTTGATTGAAAACTAAACGAAAACTAAATTATGATCTAGCCTTTTACCTTTAAAAAAATTAATATGTTCATCTATCCAATTTAATAATTCAATTCAGACTGAAGATTACCCTAGGAAAACCAAGGCTCTATTTCTCAGCTTCAATTCCTTTCTCATCTTCAGTTCCATAAGTGAAACTCTATCTTCCCTGATTGAAACTCTTCCTACCCTAAGTTTTAGCTTCTTACAATCCAAAATATTAGCTTCTTAGCTTCTTACAATGCCACGAGTATTAGCTTCTTACAATGCAAACTAAAAATCCCTTAAACATTTAAAATTTATGTACTTATCATTTGATTTGGACTCTTCTCGCATGAGCTTACTAAATTCAATCGATTAATGGATCATGGCTTTGGCACTAGAATATACAAAGATACTTTTATTATCATTAATGTTTTAGGAGACTACATGGGATAAAATGCAGAGATCTACTAAATTTAATCCATTAGTGGATCATGAAATTGGAACTAGAACATACAAAGCTACCTTTATAATTATTAATGTTTTAGGAGACTACAGGGGATAAAATACAGAGACCTGCTAAAAGATTAGCACTAGCTTTGATTATATTCATAGATTCGACAGTAGATCTAGAAAATAACAACAACTTATCCACAGTTCTTAAGGCTGATTTTATACCATATGGGAGATATTTCATAGAGAATAGCCCATTGTGTTCTAGTTTATTGGCCTAATTATGTGGGGTTCAATCCCATTGTGACTTTTTCAACTCTTGGAAGGGGATTTGTGGTCTGAGGTCTCTATCGAGGATTTTTGGAACTCTTCCCAATCTCAAAGATGGTTCTGCAAACCCTCTAGTCACTTATAACTTATAAGTGCATTGTGATTTCTAATGCTTCTGCTTGAGAGGATATCCTCTAATCAGTGACAGGAATTCTTATATGGGGGGTAGTCTTGCAATGAACCACTCCTTGTACTCTCTTTCTTATTTGCTTCGAATTACACATTTGGGAGGGAGTGAGGAAAATACCCTGAGGAAATTGCAAGGCAGAATTTATTATTGCATTAGGATGGATGGGTGGGACGACTTATAAGCCCTATATAGAGCCTCATAAGAGCTTATAATAGTTACTAGCAGGAACCGTAAACCGGTATTTAACCTTTCGCAGTGGCGGCACCTCAACCAGGATTATACCTCTTGGGCAGTTTTGTTATTCCAAATTCCAACCTCATCCACTAACCTCTTTCCCACTTCTAACGAACCTCACTACCACTCTTGCCAATAAACAGATTCAATATTTGTTGCTTTACATGCCCAAGAACTTAACATTAACATAAATGAATGAGAGTCAGATTGCTTCTAAGCTCTGACTGAAGTGCTAAGAAGAAATAATGATAGAATGTACCTAAAATTGAATCTCCCCAATTAAACAATTATTGAGAGAAATCATTGATCTCAGTTGCATTCTCTAATCCCATGAAGCTCATTTGTCTTTGTTCCAGTCCAGCAAGCCTATATTCATGAATCATGCCTCTATTTCAGGGTTCTAGATACTCTACAGGTGATAGAGACGCAAAGCGGAGAGAACCCAGGAATTGAAATCCTTTCATGAATTGGCGACTTCCTGGATGTTCTTAGAAGTAGAAAGTGCCACCGAGTCACTGATGGTTTCAACAGCATACAGATTCTAGGAAAAGGCCGTTATGGGAGCCTATATAAAGCCATATGGGCGGACGGGCAAGAACTGGTGATAAAGAGAATCGAACCCTCGATTGTACTTCACAAGGCCGGGAGCAATGTACTGCACCAATGCACCCTAATGTCGTTCCTGTCGTGGGATACTACAGTCTACGAGGCTCTCCTGAGAGAATATTGATAACCCCATTCTAGTCCTTGGGAACTCTTCAATATCATCTCCATGAAGGGGAAATTGTCTTGGACTGGTCACATCTTAGAACTGCAAATTGCATTAGCTTAAACCCAAGACATATTACATTTGCACGAAGGCATTGACCCTCCAAAAATGCATGGAGACATCAAGCTTTCCAATGTATTGCTAGACTTGACACAGTCTGCCAGGGTTTCATATAGTTGCAGCCTGCCTCTCGTTTCTTTCTTTGTCAATTCCTGAATGAGATGTTTGGAACTGGATCTTCAATATTACACAAACAACGCTGAGCGGCATTTAATGGCATTCACTGCCAGTGTGCCACTACTAGTCTTCCATTAACTGATGGCCCATAAAAATTTATTATTCACGTGGATGGTGCACCGTGTCACCATTCCATCCCTACCAAGTGCACAACTATTTAAAAGGATTAATGACGTTTTGGTGGAAAATTAAACCGTCAACAGCCTGTTTAAAGATCGTAATCACATTTTGATTTAAAATTAAACCGTCAGATTGTCGTTTTACAAAATATTCTCGTCGTTCAATAAAACGGCCTTGGCCTATTTTAACCCATATTTGACAGGGAAAATGCTCAGAGATGGGAAAATGCCTATCAAATTCCAACTCTGGATCCCACTGCCACTCCACTTCCGGTTTGATAAGCACTACCAATTATCGATTTTTCTGACACATCAAAGTGAATTTTCTAACAATTCTGTTACAAATGGATGGATGGGATTGCAGGATTTCAAAAGATTCATCATCCAACAAAGATGCTTTTTGGACATGTAAATGTTTTTCATTGCTTTTCTATGACATGTAAAATAAAATGTATTTGATACTCACATTCATTGCTCCACTATGACGTGTAAATGCTTTTCATTACTTTTCAATATCACTTATATATATATATATATATATATATTACTTTGAACTAGTTTTTTTGTAGTTTTTGGGAATTCTATATCAATTTTACCTTTGACTTTTGATTTTTGTTTTGAAATCTATTAGAGATATGTATGAATATTGGCATCAACAATATAAAATACAAAGATAGAAACTAGAATAAGAAGAAGGTAATGTATTATATGGTGATTATCTTGAGAAGGAACCTCTAGTAGCATTTGATGTGAATGACCAAATAAACATATATGTTTTTATTTAAAAAAAAAAGGTTAGATAATTCATCCCCTTATACCCGTAAATACATGCACTCATGGTTTCCTTGATGAGAACCTTTGAATAAATGCTTCACATGAACAATCTGAATGTATTTGTTTATATTTATTTTCATCATGTGCACAATAAAAAAGAGAAAAAAATAGTAATAAGAATGAGTTGCATACTCATAGGCTTGTGATGGTTAAGTGAATGAGTTCCTCCACTTGTTTGCAGAGAGGGCACTGGTAAGGGCCATACATCCCTCATCTTTTTAAATTTTCCCCAGTTAAAATTCTCTTATGCATAACAAGCCAGCAGAAAATAGTAATTTTTGGCCATAATTTTTTCCCCCAAAGAGAATTCCATGAAGAAATAGTTGGGCTTTCAGAGGACCGAAAGAGAAGGATATATGCCTCTTTGAGAGAAAATACCCCTTTCGGTATGTAACCCCAACGAAGATTATCCTTACCTTTCTGTCTTTGAATAAATCATAGATTGAGCTCTTCCTTTAGCCCGTGAACATTCATGAGAATGACCTAGACGATCCAACCAATTCTGAGTTACCCATGATCGAGAGAAAGAACCCGAGTGCTGAAACCCCCAAAGGTCTGCAGCTGTGCATAAATTTATGTTGATACAGGCTTCTTATAGCTTTGGATACTACCCCAAACGCTCCAATGGAGGAAGTTTTTTTCAAGCATCCTCCTAGAAGCATGCAGATTGGCCATCACATATTTCCCAGAAACCATGCTGTTGAATTATACTATGACCTGCCTAAGCTATTTTCCAAATATGAGAGCCAAATTTTTCTTCAGAAAACCTAATTAATTCCTAGCAATCCCAATGGCGGGAATATTTGGCTACCCATAATTTAACCCATGGTTCCTGAGAGTGAGTAAGCCAATGCCACCAAAGCCTAGCTCCCGCTAATTACCCTATTATTTCCGGATCTCTTACCCCTAAGGCCCCCTGATATTTTGGTTTGTAGACACTGTCCCAATTAACCAGAGCCCATTTATGAGGATCTTGAGTACTACTCCAAAAAAACTTCCTTTGGATGTTTCTCAAATCCTGAAGAACAGATTTAGGCGCCAGCATAGTCGAGAACATATAAGTAGGCAAAGCTTGAAGCACATATTTAACAAGGACCAAACGGCTCGACAGATTCAGATATTTCAAAGTCCAATTACTCAATCGCTTCTTGAATTTATCCACTAGTTCAATCCAGGAACTCTTCCTTGATTGAGTATTTATAAGAGGAGTTCCCAAAAAAGTAGCCAGAAGAAAACCTTCATAGAAACCTAGGATACGAATAATATTTCAACGAGTAATACTACAAGTATTAAAGAAAAAAACCTGTGATTTTTGCACGTTGACCTCCAAACCAGAGGCATTACCAAACTGATCCAAGCACGTCCGAAAGCTAGAGGATTCCTGGACCGAGGGATATCCCATAAGCATAGTATCATCAACAAACTGTTGGTGAGAATGACTAGCCCCATCAAGAGTTCCACATAAACCTCTTATAGAATTGGCATCCTTTGCAGCAAAAATAGATCGTCCCAGGCCTTCGACCATAAGAATAAATAGAAAAGGAGATAGAGGATCCCCTTGAAGGATACCATGAGTTGGAGTTATGATTCCTGAAGGAACCCCATTAACTAGAATTTAGAAAAAGACCGATGAGATCAAATTCATAATCCAGTTAACCCAGGCCATACTAAAACCAAATGCTACCAACATTTTCTTGATAAATTTCCAGTTAAGTTTATCATAAGCTTTAGCAATATCAAGCTTAACTAACATACCCAATATATTTTTTAGTTTGATGGAGTGTAAGATTTCATGTACAAGAATAATCCCATCCGAAATCTGACGCTCCTCCACAAATCTCGATTGCTCTGATGAGATTAGAGAAGGCAGAATAAGTTTTAAACGATTAGCCATTACCTTGGTAATAATTTTATAAATCACATTACAAAGGTTGATAGGATGGAATTTATTAGGCAAATCAACACCCTCATTTTTAGGAATCAGAGTTAAAAAAATAGCATTTAAGGCTGGAAGAATACACCCAAATATTCAAGATTGTTCTACAATATTCCAAACATCAATTTTAATCATCTCCCAAAAGTGATGAAAGAAGTTAATAGTAAAACCATTCAGGATAGGCGAGGTACCTTTCTTCATCTGAAATACAACCTCCTAGACTTCTTGAAGAGAGATGGAATTCATTAACATTTGGTTCTGTTGCCTTGAAACTAAGGAAGGAATCTGGCTCGTAATGATTTCAATGTCAGAAGAATGATCCCTATGAGGATCAGATAAAATATCTGAGAAATGAGAGTTGAGTAAATCCTCAATTTCCTCCCTACCTTCCAAGAGGTTTCTTTCTTCATCTTTAAGGGAATAAAATTTATTCTGAAACCTATATTGGATAACAAAATGATGAAAGAACTTGGAATTCTTTTCTCCCTCACAGAGCCATTTGATACGGGATTTCTATAGCCAAAGGAGTTCCTCTTGTTTTTCCCGTTCATCAAGTTGTTTTTCCACCAATCGTTCCTCCTCAAGAAGAGATAGGGAGTAACCTTCATTAAACCCAATGGATTGAATCTCTTGAAGACAAATCTCCAATTTTTTTTTCTCCTTGAAAATATTCCCAAATTCTTCCTTATTCCATTTCTTGATTTTAGATTTCAAAGCCTTCAAGTTCTGTTGAAAAGACCACATATTAGCGACCTGATTTGAATGTAATTTTTCCCACCACATTTTAACTTTTTCAGAGAAGTTAGGATGAATCATCCAAAATTTCTCAAAATGAAAGGGATTCTTGAATTGAGACCCCAGCCCAATCCAAAAAAGCTCGATTGGCTAGTGGTCAAAACCTTGACCAGAGAGGGTTAAACTATGAATTTCACTTCCTAAATTAATGAATGATTCAGAAACAAGAAAATGATCAAGTCTGGAAGCAATATGACGGCCCCCTATACGTTTATTATTCCAAGTAAACCACCCAACCCCCAGAGTGATATCCAAAAGACCCAGATCTTCAATAGTATCACGGAAAAGATTGCATTCCTCCTCTAAACAACATCTACCACCTTTTTTTTCCTCGAGTGAAGTGATCAGATTAAAATCACCTCCAACCACCCAATGCTCAAAGGGCATACATGTCTTCAAATTGGAAAGGGTTTTTAAAAAATTACACTTATCACTCAAGCATTGAGGACCATAAACATTCATTAGTAAACCCAAGATAAGAAAGCCAATCACTTTAAAAATGGCAGAGATAGAATTATGGGTTCCTTGAAAATAAAAAAGGGAAACCTGAGAAGGATCCCATAAAATACATAAACCTCCAGAAAATCTTTTAGAATCAATACCCATGCTCTCACAACACATCCATATTTTACTCCTGCGCTCCTGGATAAAGTTATCCTAGAATTCAGTTTCTTGTAAGAAAACAATGGCTGGATTAGATTTTTGAATCTTCTGATAGAGAATTTTCATCTTTCTCAGACTATTAATGCCTCGAGTGTTCCAGGAAAGGAGTTTCATTAATAATCAAGATTATAGACCAAGAGCAGATCGGATTGTCGGATATTGACCTGAATCAACCAATCACCTTCCTACATCCACTACTCTATGTTTATTTGATTTGCATCTAGGTTTCTTGCCACTGTCTTCACCATATTTTTTAGTTTCTTTAAAAGAACTTGAATGAATGCCCAGAGAATTTGAGAATTTAGCTTTAAGAATAGCCTCTTTGAGGAGACTTACCTTTTCTTGAGGAACATAGCCTAGAGCTTTATCCAAACATGCTTTCTCAATTCCTTCAAGATCTAAGTCACCTATATCCATTTCTTCTGATTCTTCCAAGAAATCAGTTTGCAGAGAGACATCCATTGCTTCAGCTTTTGATCTAGCTATTTGTTGCAAATTTCCAATATGGATATCCTGGGCTATATTTGGACAAGAAGGGTGGCTTGAAGATTAAGCAATCTCGTATTTGGAGAAATCACCCTCAGGACTCTTAGAATCCACCAATTGTTCTGCCTATTTACCCAAAATTTCAAAGGAATTAGAACTATTTATCTTCTTGGTGGAGTCTTTAGGTTCTTGTTTTTTATTATTCTTTTGCGAGAAAATACCTTAGAAAACCCAAGTTCTGAGGGATTCAAAACCTTATTAACCAGCGGTTTGGGATGATTCAAGGGACATTCCCTAAATAAGTGACCATACTCATGACACCGACGCCATCTAAAGGGAACCTTTCATAGTCCAGATTTTGAATCCATTCATAATCGTCCCAAAGAAACCTGATAGCCTCTGGAAGAGCCTTGGATAGATCCATATAGATACATATACGAGCAAGGCAGTATATCACTGAGATTTAGTTTGCTCCGAAATTTTAATAAAGGAACCCAAACAATTACCTAGTGCTTCCAAGATTTCAGCATCCCAATATTTCTGAGGAAGTGAATATAACCAGATCTAGATGGAGCAATTTGCATGTCTTCCTTTTCCGGACAAAATTTCTCTTTCCAAGGACGAAGGAAAAGACCTGCTAAATAATAGAAATAAGGACCTCCATCAATAATCCGATTCCGATCCTCTTGACTGATAAAAGAAACAGTAAAAAACCCCTTCGATCCTAAATGTAAATCATAATGACCTTTAGGTTTCGAAGTCAAGTTGATCCACCAGAGCAGAGCTTTCTCTGATGGCTATATCCCAATGAATTTTCCAATTAAATCATGGTCCGACATAAACTAATTTTTTTTCCTAATATGTGCAGACTTACCAAGCATGGATGGAATAACCGATGTTTTTGAAAATCATTGACCAGGTTTACGATCCATACTAGTAGAAACAGGGATTTCACCTTGAATTATTGGAATCAGAATTTATCCAATAGTCAAATTACCTTGATCAGGAGGACGACAATTCAGGGTATCCCCCCCCCATAACCTTTGAAAAAACCAAGCTGAAATGGACTGCAAAAGACTCTGTAGGACCTACCACCTCACTTCTTGGAGCTCATCTCCGATCTTCTAAGAGATGTTATTTTTACTATTTTCCCGTATTTGAAATTTGAAAGAGAATTTAGGTGCCTATTTGAGAGATAACCATGCATACAAACTTTTAGGAGATTTCGAGCTATTTTGGAACTTAGTCAAACTTGGTTAACCCAATGCCCAAAAGGCTGCACTTTTTTCCAATTTCTTAGAAATCAAAGGTAAAAGTAGATTTAGATACAGATTTAGGAGATAAGCATGCACACATATTTTTGCGAGATTTCAAGTTATTTCAACCCTTAGTTAATGTTGGTCAAACCAAGTTCTAAGATATGCACTTTCCTTGAGTTTCTCAAAATTGAAATTTGAAACTGTATTAAATACCCATTTGAGAGATAAGCCTACATGTATATTTTTTGGGGATTACAAACCATTTTGGACCTCAGTCAAACTTCGTCAAACCAAGGCCAAAAACGTTGCAGTTTTTCCAATTTCTCAAAATTCAAATTTTAAAGTCGATTTAGATACCCATTTTAAATGTATTCATGGACACATATTTTTATGAGATTTGAAGCTATTTTGTCCCTCATTCAAGGAGGGTCAAAGCAAGGTAGAAAAGATGCAATTTTCTTGAATTTTTTTCAGAATTGAAATTTGAAAGTAGATTTAGGTACCCATTTCAATAAACAAGTGTGCACGCCAAATTGCTCGACGTTTTGAGCTATTTTCACTCACTTTAAGTGCAACCATAGCGAAAGTGCACAATGAAGTTTCACTTTTGACCAATTTCTCAGAATTAAAATTTGATCATAGATTTAGATGCCGATTTGGTAGAAAAGAGAGCATGCCAAATTTAGTGATGTTCATAGCTATTTCCCCTCCTTTAAGCCAAACCTTAACGAAACCGCATGATGGAGTTTCACTTTTGACCAAATTCTCGGTATTGAAATTTGATCGTAGATTTGGATGTCCGTTTGATATACAAGCGTTCATGCCAAGTTTTGGAATGTTCCGAGCTATTTAGACTACCTCTAAGTCCAACTCTAGCAAAAATGCACGACGGAGTTTCACTTCTGACCAATTTCTAGGACTTAAAATTTGATTGTAGATTTAGATGCCCATTTGGTAGATGAGAGTGCATTACAAATTTCATGATGTCCATAGCTATTTTCCCCTCCTTTAAGCCAAACCTTAGCGAAACTGCACGATGGAGTTCACGTTTGACCAAACTCTCGAAATTGAAATTTCACAATAGATTTGGATTCTCATTTGATAAACAAGCGTGCATGCCAACTTTTGCAATGTTCGGGGCTATTTGGACTACCTTTAAGCCCAACTCTAGCGAAAATGCACGACAGAGTTTCACTTCTGACCAATTTCTCGGAATTGAAATTTGATTATAGATTTGGATGCCGACTTGATAGATAAAAAGTGCACTCCAACTTTTACGATGTTCAGAGCTATGTTCAGCACCTTTAAGCCAAACCCTAACAAAACTGCACGATGGAGTTTCACTTTTGACCAACTTCTCAGAATTGAAACTTGATCATAGATGTGGATTCCCATTGGATAAACAAGCATGCACGCGAATTTTCGCATCGTTCTGAAATATTTTCACCCCCTTTAAGCCGTTCGGTTTTCAATTTTAACAAAACGACACAACAGAGTTTCACTTTCGACCAATTTCTCAGAATTAAAATTTGATCGTAGATTTATTTGTGCATTTGGTAGATAAGATTGCACGCCAACTATCAAGATGTTCGAATCTATTTTGGTCATTATTCAAGGTTGGTGAAGAAAAAGTCTAAGAGATGTTGTTTTAACTCCCTTTAAGTGCAACCTTTGCGAAAGCGCATGATGAAGTAAACTTTTGACCAATTTCTCAGAATTAAAATTTGATCGTAGATTTAGATGCCCATTTGGTAGTACGAGTGCATGCCGGATTTCATGATGTTTAGAGCTATTTTCCCCTCCTTTAAGCAAATCCTTAACGAAACTGAATGATGGAGTTTTACTTTTGACCAACTTCTCAGAATTCAAACTTGATCATAGATTTGGATGCCCACTGGATAAAAAATCATGCACACCAACTTTCGCAACATTTTTAGCTATTATGACCTTCTTTAAGCTCAACCCTAGCGAATCAAATGACAGAGTTTCACTTTTGAGTCATTTCTTAGAATTAAAATTTGATCATAGATTTGAATGGCCATCTGATAGGCAAGCATATACATGAACTTTCATGACGTTCCAAAATATTTTCACCCCCTTTAATCCCAACCTTAACAAAATTGCACAACAGAGTTTCACTTTTTACCAATTTCTCAAAATTAAAATTTGATTGTAGATTTATCCACGCATTTGGTAGAGAAGAGTGCACACCAACTTGCAAGATGCTCGTAGCTATTTTGGTCGTTATTCAAGGTTGGTAGACCAAAGTTCTAAGAGATGTTATTTTTACCAGTTTCTCATATTCGGAATTTGAAAGAGAATTTAGGTACCCATTTGAGAGATAACCGTGCATACAAACGTTTAGGAGATTTCGAGCTATTTTGGACCTAGGTCAAACTTGGTTAACCCAAGGCCTAAAAGGTTGCACTTTTTTCCAAATTCTTAGAAATCAAATGTAAAAGTGGATTTAGATACAGGTTTAGGAGATAAGTGTGCACAAATATTTTTGTGAGATTTGGAGTTATTTCGGCCCTTAGTTAATGTTGGTCAAACCAAGTTCTAAGAAATGCACTTTCCTTGAATTTCTCGGAATTGAAATTTGAAACTGTATTAGGTTCCCATTCAAGAGATAATCCTACATGTATATTTTTTGGGATTACGAACCATTCTGGACCTTGGTCAAACTTCGTCAAACCAAGGGAAAAAACATTGCACTTTTTCCAATTTCTTAAAATTCAAATTTTAAAGTAGATTTAGATGCCCATTTCAAATGTAGGCATGGACATGTATTTTTATGAGATTTGGAGGTATTTTGTCCCACAATCAAGGATGGTCAAACCAAGGTTGAAAATATGCACTTTTCTTGACTTTTTTCTTCAGAATTGAAATTTGAAAGTAGATTTAGGTACCCATTTAAATAAACAAGTGTGCACACCAACTTGCATGACGTTCCAAGAGATTTTCACTCACTTTAAGTGCAACCTTAGCGAAAGCACATGACGAAGTTTCACTTTTGACTAATTTCTCGGAATTAAAATTTGATCATAGATTTAGATGCCCACTTGGTAGAAAAGAATGCATGCCAAATTTAGTGATGTTCATAGCTATTTCCCCTCCTTTAAGCCAAACCTTAGCGAAACCGCATGATGGAGTTTCACTTTTGACCAAATTCTCTATATTGAAATTTGATCATAGATTTGGATGCCCATTTGATATACAAGCATGCATGCCAACTTTTGCAATGTTCTGAGCTATTTGGACTACGTTTAAGCCCAACTCTAGCGAAAATGCACGATGAAGTTTCACTTATGACCAATTTCTTGGAATTAAAATTTGATCATAGATTTAGATGCCCATTTGGTAGATAAGAGTGCATGCCAAATTTTGTGATGTCCATAGCCTTTTTCCCCTCGTTTAAGCCAAACCTTAGCGAAACCACACATGGAGTTCACTTTTGACGAAATTCTCAGAATTGAATTGATCATAGATTTGGATGCCCATTTGATAAACAAGCGTGCATGCCAACTTTTGCAATGTTCTGAGCTATTTGGACTCCCTTTAAGCCCAACTCTAGTGAAAATGCACGACAAAGTTTCACTTCTGACCAATTTCTTGGAATTGAAATTTGATCAAGATTTGGATGTTGATTTGATATATAAAAGTGCATGCCAACTTTCACGATGTTCAGAGCTATCTTTAGCACCTTTAATCCAAACCCTAACGAAACTGCACGATGGAGTTTCACTTTTGACCAACTTCTCAGAATTGAAACTTGATCATAGATTTGGATTCCCATTGGATAAACAAGCATGAACGTGAATTTTCCTGGCGTTCTCATAATTGAAATTTGATCGTAGATTTATCTGTGCATTTGGAAGATAAGAGTGCATACCAACTTTCATGATGTTCAGAGCTATTTTGTTTGTTATTCAAGGTTGGTCAAGCTAAGGTCTAAGAAATGATATTTTTTCAACTTTATTGTAATTGATTTTTTAAAAAGAGTTTAGATACGCATTCAAGAGATAACCATGCATACAAACCTTCAAGGGATTTTGAGCTATTTTGGACCCTAGTCAAACTTGGTCAAAACAAGGCCTAAAAGGTTGCACTTTTTTCCAATTTCTTAGAAATGAAATCTAAAAGTAAATTTAGATAGTCATTTAAGAGATAAGTGTGCAGATAATTTTTTTAGAGATTTTGAGTTATTTTGGCCCTTAGTTAAGGTTGGTCAAACCAAGTTATAAGAAATGCACTTTTCTTGACTTTCTCGAAATTGAAATTTGAAACTGTATTTAGGTACCCATTTGAGAGATAAGGTAAGAGTGCATGCCAACTTTCACGATGTTTGGAGTTATTTTCCTCTTCCGCTATTTCTTAACCATTGATTTATGCGGAATTCTTCATGACCATCGGATCTTGAACTACGAAAAGTGGAAGTCGGGATTCTAACTTTTTCATGACCAAACCTTGATCTTTCTGCTTCTGCTTTTTCACTTCCGCTTCTTTCTGGGTTGTGTTGATCTATGTCGAAGCGATTCTCAGGCATTGATCTGAAATTGAAAGAGAAACTTTTATCTAAGGCGTGTTTCCAAGGTCGTGCCTAAGGATTATTTACCAAAATGATACTTCAGGCTTAGGAAATCCCTTCTACTAAATATTTTGTGAAAGAATAGGTATGTAGGGATGGCTTATCTGAGTTGGGAAACAAGTGTAAGCATGCTTTCAAAATAAAAAATGGAAGGAGGGGCCCTAAAATGTAAAATTTTTGGGGAAGCGGTTGCAGCAACAACAAAATGCATGCCAACTTTCACGATGTTCAGAGCTATTTTGATCGTTATTCAAGGTTGGTCAAGAAAAGGTCTAAGAGATGTTATTTTTCTGACTTTCTCATAAATGAAATTTGAAAGAGAATTTAGGTACCAATTTGAGAGATAACATGCATACACACTTTTAGGGGATTTCGAGCTATTGTGGACCTTAGTCAAACTTGGTCAAACCAAGACCTAAAAGGTTTCACTTTTTTCAGTTTCTTATAAATGAAATGTAAAAGTAGATTTAGATACCCATTTAAGAGATAAGAGTGCACACATATTTTTGCAAGATTTTGAGTTAATAGCTGGTCCAACCAGGTTCTAAGAAATGCACTTTCCTTGACTTTCTCGAAATTGAAATTTGAAACTCTATTTAGGTACTCATTTGAGAGATAATCCTACATTTATATATTTTGGGGATTGCGAGCCATTTTGGACCTCATTTAAACTTTGTTAGCCTTTGTCAAACCAAGGCCTAAAACATTGAATTTTTTTGAATTTCTCAAAATTCAAATTTTAAAATAGATTTAGTTACCCATTTCAAAGATAGGCATGGACACCTATTTTTATGAGATTTGGAACTATGTTGGCCATCATTCAAGGATGATCAAACCAAGGTTGAAAATATGCATTTTGTCGACTTTTTCAGAATTTAAATTTGAAAGTGGATTTAGGTAGGTATTTCAATAAAGAAGGGTGTAGGCCAACTTTCACGACGTTCCAAGCTATTTTAGTCCCTTTAAGTGAAACCTTAGTGAAAGCACACAACGGAGTTTCACTTTTGACCAATTCCTTGGAATTAAAATTTGATCGTAGATTTAGATGCCCATTTGGTAGATAAGAGTGCATGCTAAATTTCGTGATGTTTAGAGCTATTTTCCCCTCCTTTAAGCCAAACATTAGCGAAACCGCATGGAGTTTCACTTTTGACCAAATTGTCGGAATTGAAATTTGTTCATAGATTTAGATTCCCATTTGATATACAACCATGCATGCCAACTTTCACAACGTTATGAGCTATTTTGACCTTCTTTAAGCCCAATCCTAGCGAAATCACATGGTGGTGTTTCACTTTTGAGAAATTTCTTAGAATAAAATTTGATCATAGATTTGGATGGACATTTGATAAACAAGTGTGCATGTGAAATTTCGCGACGTTCCAAAATATTTTCACCCCATTTAAGCCCAAACTTAGCAAAAAATGCACAGTGGAGTTTCACTTTTGACTAATTTCTTAGAATTGAAATTTGATCATAGATTTATCTGCGCATTTGGTAGATAAGAGTGCATGCCAACTTTCATGATGTTCGGAGCTATTTTGGTCGTTATTCAAGGTTGGTGAAACAAAGGTCTAAGAGATATTATTTTCAGTCCCTTTAAGTGCAACCTTTGCGAAAGTGCATGACGAAGTTTCACTTTGGACCAATTTATTAGAATTAAAATTTGGTCGTACATTTAGATGCCTATTTGGTATATATGAGTGCATGCCGAATTTCATGATGTTCAGAGCTATTTTCCCCTCCTTTAAGCAAAACCTTAGTGACCTCACATGATGGAGTTTTACTTTTGACCAACTTCTCAGAATTCAATCTTGATCATAGATTTGGATGCCGATTGGATAAACAAGCATGCACACCAACTTTCGCAACGTTTTGAGCTATTTTGACCTTCTTTAATCCCAACCCTAGCGAATTGGATGACGAAGTTTCACTTTTGCGCAATTTCTTAGAATTAAAATATGATAATAGATTTGGATGGCCATCTGATAGACAAGCGTACACGTGAACTTTCACAGTGTTCCAAATTATTTTCACCCCTTTTAATCCCAACCTTAGCAAAATCGCACAACGAAGTTTCACTTTTGACCAATTTCTCTGATTTAAAATCTGATTGTAGATTTATCTATCCATTTGGTAGACAAGAGTGCATGGCAACTTTCAAGATGCTCGTAGCTATTTTGGTTGTTATTCAAGGTTGGTCAACCAAAGTTCCAAGAGATGTTATTTTTACTAGTTTCTTGTATTTTAAATTTGAAAGAGAATTTAGGTACTCATTTGAGAGATAACCATGCATACAAACTTTTAGGACATAACCGTGCACACATATTTAGATACAGATTTAGGAGATAACCGTGCACACATATTTTTGTGAGATTTCAAGTTATTTTGGCCCTTAGTTAATGTTGGTCAAAACAAGTTTTAAGAAATGGACTTTCCTTGAATTTCTCGAAATTGAAATTTGAAACTGTATTAGGTACCCATTTGAGAGATAAGCCTACACATATATTTTTTGGGGATTATAAACCATTTTGGACCTCGGTCAAACTTCGTCAAACGAAGGCCAAAAACATTGCATTTTTTCCAATTTCTCAAAATTCAAATTTTAAAGTAGATTTAGATACCCATATCAAAAGTAGGCATGCACACCTATTTTTATGAGATTTGGAGCTATTTTGTCCCTCATTCAAGGATGGTCAAACCAAGTTTGAAAAGATGCACTTTTCTCAACTTTTTTTCAGAATTGAAATTTGAAAGTACATTTAGGTACCCATTTAAATAAACAAGCGTGCACGGCAACTTGCGTGGCGATCGAAGCTATTTTCATTCACTTTAAGTGCAACCTTAGTGAAAGCACACGATCAAGTTTCACTTTTGACCAATTTCTCGAAATTAAAATTTGATCGTAGATTTAGATGCCCATTTGGTAGAAAAGAGTGCATGCCAAATTTAGTGATGTTCATAGCTACTTCCCCTCCTTTAAGCCAAAGATTAGTGAAACTGCATGATGGAGTTTCACTTTGGACCAAATTCTCAGTATTGAAATTTGATCATAGATTTGGATGCCCGTTTGATATACAAGTGTGCATGGAAACTTTTGCAATGTTTCGAGCTATTTGGACTACCTTTAATCCCAACTCTTGCAAAAATGCACGATGGAGTTTCACTTCTGACTAATTTCTTGGAATTGAAATTTGATCACAGATTTAGATGCCCACTTGGTAGATAAGAGTGCATGCCAAATTTCATGATGTTCATAGCTATTTTCCCCTCCCTTAATCCAAACCTTAGCGAAACCGCACGATGGAGTTCAGTTTTAGCCAAATTCTTGGAATTGAAATTTGATCATAGATTTGGATGTCTGTTTGATAAACAAGCATGCATGACAACTTTTGCAAAGTTCCAAGCTATTTGGACTCCCTTTAATCCCAACTCCAGCAAAAATGCATGACAGAGTTTCACTTCTGACCAATTCCTCAGAATTGAAATTTGATCCTAGATTTGGATGCGGATTTGATAGATAAAAGTGCACGCCAACTTTCATGATGTTCAGAGCTATCTTCAGCGTGTTTAAGCCAAACCCTAGCAAAACCGCATGATGGAGTTTCTCTTTTGACCAACTTCTCGGAATTGAAACTTGATCATAGATTTGGATTCCCATTGGATAAACAAGCATGCACACAAATTTTCATGGCCTTCTAAAATATTTTCACCCCCTTTAAGTCGTACCTTAGCAAACCTGCACAACGGAGTTTCACTTTTGGCCAATTTCTCATAATTAAAATTCGAACGTAGATTTATCTGCGCATTTGGAAAATAAGAGTGTACACCAACTTTCACAATGTTCGAAGCTATTTTGTTTGTTATTCAAGGTTGGTCAAGCAAAGGTCTAAGATATGATATTTTTTTGACTTTCTCGTAATTGAATTTTGAAAGAAAATTTAGGTACCCATTAGAGAGATAACCATGCATACAAACCTTCAGGGGATTTCGAGCTATTTTGGACCCTAGTCAAACTTGGTCAAACCAAGGCCTAAAAGGTTGCATTTTTTTCCAATTTCTTAGAAATCAAATCTAAAAGTAGATTTAGATACCCATTTAAGAGATAAGCATGCAAACAATGTTTTTAGAGATTTCGAGTTATTTTGGCGCTTAGTTAAGGATGGTCAAACTTTCTTGACTTTCTTAAAATTGAAATTTGAAACTGTATTTAGGTACCCATTTGATAGATAAGCCTACATGTACATTTTTTGGGGATAGCGAGCCATTTTGGACCTCGGTCAAACTTTGTCAAACCAAGGCATAAACGTTGCATTTTTTCGAATTTCTGAAAATTCAAATTTTATAGTAGATTTAGATACCCAATTCAAAGATAGGCATGCACACCTATTTTTATGAGATTTCAAGCAATTTTGGCCCTCCTTTAAGGATTTTGAAACCAAGGTTGTAAAGATGCACTTTGACTTTTTCAGAATTGAAATTTGAAATGGATTTAGGTACCCATTTCAATAAACAAGCGTGCATGCCAACTTTCACGACGTTCTGAGCTATTTTTAAGTGCAACCTTAGCGAAAGTGCACAATCAAGTTTCACTTTCGACCAATTTATCAGAATTAATCTATGATCGTAGATTTTGATGCCCATCTGGTAGATAAGAGTGCATGCTAAATTTCATGATGGTCGGAGCTATTTTCCCCTCCTTCAAGCCAAACGTTAGCAAAACAACATGATGGAGTTTCACTTTTGACCAAATTCTTGAAATTGAAAGTTGATCATAGATTTGGATGCCTGTTTGATATACAAGCATGCACGCCAACTTTTGCAATATTTCGAGCTATTTGGACCTCCTTTAAGCCCAACTCTAGCAAAAATGCACGAGGGAGTTTCACTTCTAACCAATTTTTCGGAATTGAAGTTTCATCATAAATTTAGATGCCTGTTTGATAGAAAAGCATACACTCCAACTTTTGCGACATTACAAGCTATTTTCACCCCCTTTAACCCCAACCTTGGCGAAACCGCACGATGGAGTTTTGCTTTTGACCAATTTCTCAGAATGAAAATTGTATCATATATTTAGATGTGCATTTGGAAATTAAGAGTGCACACTTTGTCAAACCAAGGCATAAACGTTGCTTTTTTTCCAAATTTCTGAAAATTCAAATTTTAAACAAGATTTAGATACCCATTTCAAAGATAGGCATGGACACCTATTTTTACAAGATTTAAAGCTATTTTGGTCCTCTTTTAAGGATGTTCAAACCAAGGTTGTAAATATGCACTTTTCTTGACTTTTTCATAATTGAAATTTGAAATGGATTTAGGTACCCATTTCAATAAACAAGCGTGCACGCCAACTTTTGTGACATTCCAAGCTATTTTCACTCCCTTTAAGTGCTACCTTAGCGAAAGCGCATAATGAATAAGTGCAACCTTAGCGAAAGCGCATAATGAAGTTTCACTTTTGACCAATTTATCAGAATTAATCTATGATCATAGATTTAGATGCCCATTTGGTAGATAAGAGTGCATGCTAAATTTCAGGATGGTTGGAGTTATTTTCCCCTCCTTTAATCCAAACCTTAGCGAAACCCCATGATGGAGTTTCACTTTTGATCAAATTCTCGAAATTGAAATTTGATCATAGACTTGGATGCTTGTTTGATATACAAGCGTGCACGCCTACTTTTTCCATGTTTCGAGCTATTTGGACTCCCTTTAAGCCCAACTCTAGAGAAAATTCATGGCAGAGGTTCACTGCTGCCGAATTTCTCGGAATTGAAATTTGATCATAGATTTGGATGCTGATTTGATAGATAGGAGTACACGCCAAATTTCACAATGTTTAGAGCTATCTTCAGCACCTTTAAGCCAAACCCTAACAAAACCGCACGATGGATTTTCACTTTTGACCAACTTCTTAGAATTGAAACTTGATCATAGATTTGGATTCTGATTGGATAAACAAGCATGCAAGCGAATTTTCGCGACGTTCTGAAATATTTTCACCCGCTTTAAGCTGTACCTTATCAAACCCGCACAACGAAGTTTCACATTTGACCAATTTCTCAGAATTAAAATTTGATCGTAGATTTATCTGCACATTTGGAAGATAAGAGTACAGGCTAACTTTCACTATGTTCGGAGCTATTTTGTTTCTTATTCAACGTTGGTTAAGCAAAGGTCTAAGAGATGATATTTTTCTGACTTTCTCATAATTTACTTTTGAAAGAAAATTTAGGTACCCATTTGAGAGATAACCATGCATACAAACCTTCAGGGGATTTCGAGCTATTTTGCACCCTAGTCAAACTTGGTCAAACCAAGGCCTAAAAGGTTGCATTGTTTTCCAATTTCTTAGAGATCAAATCTAAAAGTAGATTTAGATACCCATTTAAGAGATAAGCGTGCAGACAATTTTTTTAGATATTTTGAGTTATTTTGGCCCTTAGTTAGGGTTGGTAAAACCAAGTTATAAGAAATGCACTTTTCTGGACTTTCTCGAAATTGAAATTTGACACTGTATTTAAGTACCCATTTGAGAGATAAGCCTACATGTATATTTTTTGGGGATTGAAAAGATGCGTTGCTGTTGACTTTTTTCAAAATCCAAATTGGAATGTGGATTTAGCTACCCATTTCAATAAACAAGCATGCACACCAACTTTCATGAGGTTTCGACCTATTTTCACTCGTTTTGCGTCTAACCTTAGCAAAAGCGTAGGATGAGGTTTCACCTCTAACCAATTTCTTAGAATTAAAATTTGATCATAGATTTAGATGCCCATTTGGTATATAATAGTGCATGCCATATTTCATGATGTTCAGAGCTATTTTCCCCTCCTTTAAGCCAAACCTTAGCGAAACCACATGATGGAGTTTCACTTTTGACCAACTTCTCAGAATTGAAATTTGATCATAGATTTTCATGCATTTTTGATATACAAGCGTGCACGACAACATTTGCAATGTTCCAAGCTATTTGGACCCTCTTTAAGCCAAACTCTAGCGAAAATGCATGACAGAGTTTTCCTTCTAAAGAATTTGTTGGACATGAAACTTGATCATAGATTCGGCTGCCCATTTCATCAATAGGTGTGCACTCCAACCTTCACGACATTCCGAGTTATTTTCACCCCCTTTAACCTCAACCTTGGCGAAACCACACGACGTAGTTTCACTTTTGACCAATTTCTCGGTTTTAAAATTTGATCATAGATCGAGATGCACATTTGGAAGATAAGAGTGCAAACCAAATTTCATGACGTTTGGAGCTATTTTCAGCACCTTTAAGCTAAACCCTAACAAAACCGCACGATGGAGTTTCACTTTTGACCAACTTCTCAGAACTGAAACTTCCTGGAAAGTGAAAAGTGAGAACTCTAAGTTTTCGCAACCATATTTCTGTATTTTTGCTTTCGCCTTTTCCTTTCCTTTTCAGGTCATTGATCTTTTCGGATTAATCCCTAACCGTTGATCTTGCGAAAAATGGAACACGGGACTCCAACTTTTCAAAGTTAAGCTTTGAGCTTTTCACTTCTGCTTTTCCTCTTCCGCTATCTCTTAACCATTGATTTATGCAGAATCTTCCATGACCATCGAATCTTAAACTCTAGAAAGTGGAAGTCGGGATTCTAACTTTTTCACGACCAAACCTTGATCTTTATGCTTCTACTTTTTCGCTTCCGCTTCTTTCTAGGACGTTGATCTATGTCGAAGCGATTCTCATGCATTGATCTAAAATCGAAAGTGAAACTTTTATGTAAGGCATGTTTCCAAGGTCGCGCCTAAGGATTATTTACCAAAATGATACTTCAAGCTTAGGAAAACCCTTCTACTAAATATTTTAGGAAAGAATGGCTTATCTGAGTTGGGAAACAAGTGTAAGCATGCTTTCAAAAATAAAAAATGGAAGGAGGGGCCCTAAAATGTAAAATTTTTGGGGAAGCAGTTGCAGCAACAACAGAATGCGCGCCAACTTTCATGATGTTCGAAGCTATTTTGATCGTTATTCAAGGTTGGTCGAGCAAAGGTCTAAGAGATGTTATTTTTTTTACTTTCTTGTAAATGAAATTTGAAAGAGAATTTAGGTACCCATTTGAGAGATAACATGCATACACACTTTTAGGGGGTTTCGAGCTAATGTGGACCTTAGTCAAACTTGGTCAAACCAAGACCTAAAAGGTTTCACTTTTTTCAATTTCTTATAAATGAAATGTAAAAGTAGATTTAGATACCTTTCTAAGAGATAAGCATGCACACATATTTTTGTGAGATTTCAAGTTATTTCGGCCCTTAGTAACAGCTGGTCCAACCATGTTCTAAAAAATGCAATTTTCTTGACTTTCTTGAAATTGAAATTTGAAACTCTATTTAGGTACCCATTTGAGAGATAAGCCTACATGTATATTTGTTGTGGATCGAGAGCCATTTTGGACCTCGGTTAAACTTTGTTAACCTTTGTCAAACCAAGGCCTAAAACATTGAATTTTTTCCAATTTCTCAAAATTCAAATTTTATAATAGATTTAGATACCCATTTCAAAGATAGGCATGGACACCTATTTTTATGAGATTTGGAACTATTTTTGCCATCATTCAAGGATGATCAAACCAAGGTTGAAAATATGCATTTTTGTCGACTTTTTCAGAATTGAAATTTGAAAGTGGCTTTAGGTAGGTATTTCAATAAAGAAGCGTGTAGTCCAACTTTCGTGGCGTTCCGAGCTATTTTTAGTCCCTTTAACTGCAACCTTAGTGAAAGCGCATGACGGAGTTTCACTTTTGACCAATTTCTTGGAATTAAAATTTGATCGTAGATTTAGATGCCCATTTGGTAGATAAGAGTTCATGCCAAATTTCGTGATGTTTAGAGCTATTTTCCCCTCCTTTAAGCCAAACATTAGCGAAACCGGATGATGGAGTTTCACTTTTGACCAAATTGTCAGAATAGAAATTTGATCATAGATTTAGATTCTTGTTTGATATACAACCATGCATGCCAACTTTCACAACATTATGAGCTATTTTGACCTTCTTTAAGCCATACCCTAGAGAAATCGCATGGTAGAGTTTCACTTTTGAGCAATTTCTTAGAATTAAAATTTGATCATAGATTTGGATGGACATCTGACAGACAAGCATGCATGCAAGCCCTCGTGACGTTCCAAATATTTTCACCCCATTTAAGCCCAACCTTAGCAAAAACCACATAGCGGAGTTTCACTTTTGACCAATTTCTTAGAATTAAAATTTGATCATAGATTTATCTAAGCATTTTGTAGATAAGAGTGCACGCCAACTTTCATGATGTTCGGAGATATTTTGGTCACTATTCAAGGTTGGTGAAGAAAAGGTCTAAGAGATGTTATTTTCAGTCCCTTTAAGTGCAACCTTTGCGAAAGTGCATCACAAAGTTTCACTTTTGACCAATTTATCAGAATTAAAATTTTATCGTAGATTTAGATGCCTATTTGGTAGATATGAGTGCATGCCAAATTTCGTGATGTTCAGAGCTATTTTCTCGCATGATGGAGTTTTACTTTTGACCAACTTCTCAAAATTCAAACTTGATTGTAGATTTGGATGCCCATTGGATAAACAAGTATGCATGCCAACTTTCACAACGTTTTGAGCTATTTTGACCTTCTTTAAGCCCAACCCTAGTGAATCAGATGACGGAGTTTCACTTTTGAGCAATTTCTTAGAATTAAAATTTGATCATAGATTTGGATGGCCATCTGATAGACAAGTGTACACATGAAATTTCATGACGTTCTGAAATATTTCACCCCATTTAATCCCAACTGTAGCAAACTCGCACAACAGAGTTTCACTTTTGACCAATTTTCCAGAATTAAAATTTGATTTAGATTTATCCGCATTTGGTAGACAAGAGGGCACACCAACTTTTAAGATGCTCATAGCTATTTTGGTCGTTATTCGAGGTTGGTCAACCAAAGTTCTAAGAGATGTTATTTTTACTAGTTTCTTGTATTTGAAATTTGAAAGAGAATTTAGGTACCCATTTGAGAGATAACCGTGCATACAAACTTTTAGGACATTTCAAGATATTTTGGACCTTAGTCAAATTTGGTTAACCCAAGGCATAAAAGGATGCTCTTTTTTTCCAATTTATTAGAAATCAAATGTAAAAGTAGATTTAGATACATATTTAGGAGATAAGTGTGCACACATATTTTTGCGAGATTTCGAGTTATTTCAGCCCTTAGTTAATGTTGGTCAAACTAAGTTCTAAGAAATGCACTTTCCTTGAGTTTCTCGAAATTGAAATTTGAAACTGTATTAGGTACCCAATTGAGACATAAGCCTACATGTACATTTTTTGGGGATTACGAACCATTTTGGACCTCCATCAAACTTCGTTAAACCAAGGCCAAAAACGTTGCATTTTTTCAAATTTCTCAAAACTCAAATTGTAAAGTAGATTTAGATACCCATTTCAAATGTATTCATGGACACCTATTTTTATGATATTTGGAGCTATTTTGTCCCTCATTCAAGCAGGGTCAAACCAAGGTAGAAAAGATGCACTTTTCTCAACTTTTTTTTTTCAAAATTGAAATTTGAAAGTAGATTTACGTACCCATTTCAATAAACGTGCACACCAACTTGCGTGATGATTTGAGCTATTTTCACTCGCTTTAAGTGCAACTTTAGCCAAAGTGCACGATGAAGTTTCACGTTTGACCAATTTCTCAGAATTAAAATTTGATCGTAGATTTAGATGCCCATTTGGTAGAAAAGGGAGCATGCCAAATTTAGTGATGTTCATAGCTATTTCCCCTCCTTTAAGCCAAAACTTAACGAAACCGCACGATGGAGTTTCACTTTTGACCGAATTCTTGGTATTCAAATTTGATCATACATTTCGATGCCCGTTTGATATACAAGCATGCATGCCAAGTTTTGCGACGTTCCAAGCTATTTGGACTACCTTTAAGCCCAACTCTAGCAAAAATGCACGATAGAGTTTCACTTCTGACCAATTTCTTGGAATTAAAATTTGATCATAGATTTAGATGCCCATTTGGTAGATAAGAGTGCATGCCAAATTTTGTGATGTGCATAGCTACTTCCCCCTCCTTTAAGCCAAACCTTACCGAAACCGCACGATGGAGTTCACTTTTGACCAAATTTTCAGAATTGAAATTTGATCATAGATTTGGATGCCCGTTTGTTGAACAAGCATGCATGCCAACTTTTGCAAAGTTTCGAGCTATTTGGACTCCCTTTAAGCCCAACTCTAGTGAAAATGCATGACAGAGATTCACTTTCGAGCAATTTTTTGGAATTGAAATTTGATCATAGATTTGGATGCTGATTTGATAGATATAAGTGCATACCAACTTTCATGATGTTCAGAGCTATATTTAGCACCTTTAAGCGAAACCCTAAAAAACCGCAAGATGGAGTTTCACTTTTGACCAACTTCTCAGAATTGAAACTTGATCATAGATTTGGATTCCCATTGGATAAATAAGCATGCACATGAATTTTTGGGGTATTCTGAAATATTTTCACCCCTTTAAGTCGTACCTTAGAAAACCTGCACCACGGAATTTCCCTTTTGACTAATTTCTCAGAATTAAAATTTGATCGTAGATTTATCTATGCATTTGGAAGATAAGAGTGCACGCCAACTTTCACGATGTTCGAAGCTATTTTGTTTGTTATTCAAGGTTGGTCAATCTAAGGTCTAATAGATGATATTTTTTTGACTTTCTTCTAATTGATTTTTGAAAGAGAATTTAGGTACCCATTCGAGAGATAACCATGCATACAAACCTTCAGGGGAATTCGAGTTATTTTGGACCCTAGTAAAACTTGGCTAAACCAAGGCCTAAAAGGTTGCACTTTTTTCCGAATTCTTAGAAATGAAATGTAAAAGTAGATTTAGATATATATTTAGGAGATAAGCGTGCACACATATTTTTGCGAGATTTCGAGTTATTTCGGACCTTAGGTAATGTTGGTCAAACCAACTTCTAAGAAATGCACTTTCCTTGACTTTCTTGAAATTGAAATTTGAAACTGTATTTAGGTACGCCTTTGAGAGATAAGACTACAAGTATATTTTTTGGGGATTGTGAGCCATTTTGGACCTTAATCAAACTTTGTCAAACCAAGGCATAAACGTTGCATTTTTTCGAATTTCTCAAAATTCAAATTTTAAAGTAGATTTTGATACCCATTTCAAAGATGGCATGGACACCTATTTTTATGAGATGTCAAGCTATTTTGGCCCTAGTTCAAGGATGTTCAAACCAAGGTTGTAAAGATGCAATTTTCTTGACTTTTTCAGAATTAAAATTTGAAATGGATTTAGTTATCCATTTCAATAAACAAGCGTGCACGCCAACTTTCACGACGTTCCGAGCTATTTTCACTCCCTTTAAGTGCAACCTTAGCGAAAGCGCACAATGAAGTTTCACTTTTGACCAATTTATCAGAACTAATCTATGATCGTAGATTTCGATGCCCATTTGGTAGATAAGAGTGCATGCTAAATTTCATGATAGTCAGAGCTATGTTCCCCTCCTTTAAGCCAAACCTTAGCGAAACCGCATGATGGAGTTTCACTTTTGACCAAATTCTCGGAATTGAAATTTGATCATAGATTTGGATGCCTGTTTGATATACCAGTGTGCACGCCAAATTTTACAATGTTCCGAGCTATTTCGACCTCCTTCAAGCCTAACTCTAGCAAAAATGCATCACGGAGTTTCACTTCTAACCAATTGTTCAGAATTGAAATTTGATCATAGATTTAGATGCCCGTTTGATAGACAAGCGTGCACTCCAACTTTCACGATGTTACGAGCTATTTTCACCCCCTTTAACCACAACGTTGGAGAAACCGCACGATGGAGTTTCTCCTTTGACCAATTTCTTCGAATGAAAATTGTATCATAGATTTATATGAACGTTTGGAAAATAAGAGTGCACGCTAAATTTCACTATGTTCAGAGCTATTTTCAGCTCCTTTAAGCCAAACCATAACAAAACCACACGTTGGAGTTTTACTTTTGACCAACTTCTCAAAATCGAAACTTGATCATTGATTTGGATGCCCATTGGATAAACAAGCATGCACACCAAATTTCACAAGCTGCCCTTTGGCCCTCATTCAGGTTGTTCAAACCAAGGTTGAAAAGTTGCGTTGCTATCGACTTTTTTCAGAACTGAAATTTGAATGTGAATTTAGGTATCCATTTCAATAAACAAGCATGCATGCCAACTTTCACAAGGTTTCGACCTATTTTCACTCCCTTTGAGTCCAACCTTAGCGAAAGCACACGATGAAGTTTCACCTTTGACCAATTTATCAAGATTAAAATTTGATTGTACATTTAAATGCCCATTTAGTAGATAAGAGTGCATGCCATATTTCATGATGTTCGGAGCTATTTTCCCCTCCTTTAAGCCAAACCTTAGCGAAACCGCATGATGGAGTTTCACTTTTGACCAAATTCTCGGAATTGAAATTTGATCATAGATTTGGATGCTTGTTTGATATACAAATGTGCACGCCAATGTTTGCAATTTTCCAAGCTATTTGGACCCCCTTTAATCAAAACTCTATCGAAAATGCATGATGTAGTTTTTTTTCTGACGGATTTCTTGGAAATGAAATTTGATCATATATTTGGATGCTGATTTAATAGATAAGAGTGCACGCCAACTTTCACAATGTTTAGAGCTATCTTCAGCACCTTTAAGCCAAACCCTAACAAAACCACACGATGGATTTTCACTTTTGACCAACTTCTCAGAATTGAAACTTGATCATAGATTTGGCTTCCGATTGGATAAACAAGCGTGCAAATGAATTTTCGCGACGTTCTGAAATATTTTCACCCCCTTTAAGCCATACCTTATCAAAACTGCACAACGGAGTTTCACATTTGACCAATTTCTCAGAATTAAAATTTGATCGTAGATTTATCTACGCATTTGGAAGATAAGAGTACAGGCTAACTTTCACTATATTCAGAGCTATTTTGTTTGTTATTCAACGTTGGTCAAGCAAAGGTCTAAGAGATGATATTTTTCTGACTTTCTCGTAATTTAATTTTGAAAGAAACTTTAGGTACCCATTTGAGAGATGACCACGCATTCAAACCTTCATGGGATTTCGAGCTATTTTGCACCCTAGTCAAACTTGGTCAAACCAAGGCCTAAAAGGTTGCATTTTTTTCCAATTTCTTAGAGATCAAATCTAAAAGTAGATTTAGATACCCATTTAAGAGATAAGCATGCAGACAATTTTTTTAAATATTTTGAGTTATTTTGGCCCTTAGTTAGGGTTGTTAAAACCAAGTTATAAGAAATGCACTTTTCTGGACTTTCTCGAAATTGAAATTTGAAACTGTATTTAGGTACCCATTTCAGAGATAAGCCTACATGTATATTTTTGGGGGATTGAAAAGATGCGCTGCTGTCAACTTTTTCCAAAATCAAAATTTGAATGTGGTTTTAGGTACCCATTTCAATAAACAAGCATGCATGCCAACTTTCATGAGGTTTCGACCTATTTTCACTCCCTTTGCATCCAACCTTAGCGAAACCGTAGGATGAGGTTTCACCTCTAACCAATTTCTTAGAATAAAAATTTGATCGTAGATTTAGATGCCCATTTGGTAGATAACAGTGCATGCCATATTTCATGATGTTCAGAGCTATTTTCCCCTCCTTTAAGCCAAACCTTAGAGAAACCACATGATGGAGTTTCACTTTTGACCAAGTTCTCGGAATTGAAATTTGATCATAGATTTGCATGCATGTTTGATATACAAGCATGCACGACAACATTTGCAATGTTCCAAGCTATTTGGACCCTCTTTAAGCCAAACTCTAGCGAAAATGCACGACAGAGTTTTCCTTCTGAAGAATTTCTTCGAAATGAAACTTGATCATAGATTCGGATGCCCATTTCATCAATAGGTGTGCACTACAACTTTCATGACATTCTGAGTTATTTTCACCCCCTTTAACCTCAACCTTGGTGAAATCGCACGACGTAGTTTCACTTTTGACCAATTTCTCAGTTTTAAAATTTGATCATAGATCGAGATGCACATTTGGAAAATAAGAGTGCAAACCAACTTTCACAATGTTTGGAGCTATTTTCAGCTCCTTTAAGCTAAACCCTAACAAAACCGCACGATGGAGTTTCACTTTTGACCAACTTCTTAGAACTGAAACTTCTCGGAAAGTAAAAAGTGAGAACTCTAAGTTTTCGCAACCATATTTCTGTATTTTTTCTTTGGCCTTTTCCTTTCCTTTTCAGGTCATTGGTCTTTTCGAATTCATCCTTAACCATTGATCTTGCGAAAAATGGAACACAGGACTCCAACTTTTCGAAGTTAAGCTTTGAGCTTTTCACTTCTGCTTTTCCTCTTCCGTTATCTCTTAACCATTGATTTATGCAGAATATTCCATGACCATCGGATCTCAAACTCTAGAAAGTGGAAGTCGAGATTCTAACTTTTTCACGACCAAACCTTGATCTTTCTGCTTCTACTTTTCCACTTCCGCTTCTTTCTAGGCCGTTGATCTATGTCGAAGCGATTCTCATGCATTGATCTAAAATCGAAAGTGAAACTTTTATGTAAGGCATGTTTCCAAGGTCGCGTCTAAGGATTATTTACCAAAATGATACTTCAAGCTTAGGAAAACCCTTCTGCTAAATATTTTAGGAAAGAATAGGTATGCAGGGATGGCTTATCTAAGTTGGGAAAGAAGTGTAAGCATGCTTTCAAAAAAAAAATTGAAGGAGGGGCCCTAAAATGTAAAATTTTTGGGAAAGCAGTTGCAGCAACAACAGAATGCGCACCAACTTTCATGATGTTCATAGCTATTTTGATCGTTATTCAAGGTTGGTCAACCAAAGGTCTAAGAGATGATATTTTTTTTACTTTCTTGTAAATGAAATTTGAAAGAGAATTTAGTTACCCATTTGAGAGATAACATGCATACACACTTTTAGGGGATTTCGAGCTATTGTGGACCTTAGTCAAACTTGGTCAAACCAAGACCTAAAAGGTTTCACCTTTTTCAATTTCTTATAAATGAAATGTAAAAGTAGATTTTGATGCCTATTTAGGAGATAAGCATGCACACATATTTTTGTGAGATTTCAAGTTATTTCGGCCCTTAGTAATGGCTGGTCCAACCAAGTTCTAAAAAATGCACTTTTCTTGACTTTCTTGAAATTGAAATTTGAAACTCTATTTAGGTACCCATTTGAGAGATAAGCCTACATGTATATTTGTTGTGGATTGAGAGCCATTTTGGACCTCGGTTAAACTTTGTTAACCTTTGTCAAACCAAGGCCTAAAACATTGAATTTTTTCCAATTTCTCAAAATTCAAATTTTATAATAGATTTAGATACCCATTTCAAAGATAGGCATTTACACCTATTTTTATGATATTTGGAACTATTTTTTCCATCATTCAAGGATGATCAAACCAAGGTTGAAAATATGCATTTTTGTCGACTTTTTCAGAATTGAAATTTGAAAGTGGCTTTAGGTAGGTATTTCAATAAAGAAGCGTGTAGTCCAACTTTCACGGCGTTCCGAGCTATTTTTAGTCCCTTTAAGTGCAACCTTAGTGAAAGCGCACGATGGAGTTTCACTTTTGACCAATTTCTTGGAATTAAAATTTGATCATAGATTTAGATTCCCATTTGGTAGATAAGAGTTCATGCCAAATTTCGTGATGTTTAGAGCTATTTTCCCCTCCTTTAAGCCAAACATTAGCGAAACCGGATGATGGAGTTTCACTTTTGACCAAATTGTCAGAATAGAAATTTGATCATAGATTCAGATTCTTGTTTGATATACAACCATGCATTCCAACTTTCACAACATTATGAGCTATTTTGACCTTCTTTAAGCCATACCCTAGCGAAAACGCATGGCAGAGTTTCACTTTTGAGCAATTTCTTAGAATTAAAATTTGATCATAGATTTGGATGGACATCTGACAGACAAGCGTGCATGCAAGCTTTCATGACGTTCCAAATATTTTCACCCCATTTAAGCCCAACCTTAGCAAAAACCACATAGCGGAGTTTCACTTTTGACCAATTTCTTAGAATTAAAATTTGATCGTAGATTTATCTAAGCATTTTGTAGATAAGAGTGCACGCCAACTTTCATGATTTTCGGAGCTATTTTGGTCGCTATTCAAGGTTGGTGAAGAAAAGGTCTAAGAGATGTTATTTTCAGGCCCTTTAAGTGCAACCTTTGCGAAAGTGCATCAAAAAGTTTCACTTTTGACCAATTTATCAGAATTAAAATTTGATCGTAGATTTAGATGCCTATTTGGTAGATATGAGTGCATGCTAAATTTCGTGATGTTCAGAGCTATTTTCCCCTCATTATTCGAGGTTGGTTAACCAAAGTTATAAGAGATGTTATTTTTACTAGTTTCTTGTATTTGAAATTTGAAAGAGAATTTAGGTACCCATTTGAGAGATAACCATGCATACAAACTTTTAGGACATTTCAAGATATTTTGGACCATAGTAAAACTTGGTTAACCCAAGGCCTAAAAGGATGCTGTTTTTTTCCAATTTATTAGAAATCAAATGTAAAATTAGATTGAGATACATATTTAGGAGATAAGTGTGCACACATATTTTTGCGAGATTTCGAGTTATTTCAGCCCTTAGTTAATGTTGGTCAAACCAATTTCTAAGAAATGCACTTTCCTTGACTTTCTTGAAATTGAAATTTGAAACTGTATTAGGTACCCAATTGACACATAAGCCTACATTTTTTGGGGATTACGAACCATTTGGACCTCCATCAAACTTCATTAAACCAAGGCCAAAAACATTGCATTTTTTCAAATTTCTCAAAACTCAAATTATAAAGTAGATTTAGATACCCATTTCAAATGTATTCATGGACACCTATTTTTATGATATTTGGAGCTATTTTGTCCCTCATTCAAGCAGGGTCAAACCAACGTAGAAAAGATGCACTTTTCTCAACTTTTTTTTTCAAAATTGAAATTTGAAAGTAGATTTAGGTACCCATTTCAATAAACGTGCACACCAACTTGCACAACGTTCCGGGCTATTTTCACTCGCTTTAAGTGCAACTTTAGCCAAAGTGCACGACGAAGTTTCACGTTTGACCAATTTCTCGGAATTAAAATTTGATCATAGATTTAGATGCCCATTTGGTAGAAAAGGGAGCATGCCAGATTTAGTGATGTTCATAGCTATTTCCCCTCCTTTAAGCCAAAACTTAACGAAACCGCATGATGGAGTTTCACTTTTGACCAAATTCTCGGTATTCAAATTTGATCATAGATTTCGATGCCCGTTTGATATACAAGCATGCATGCCAAGTTTTGCAACATTTTGAGATATTTGGACTACCTTTAAGCCCAACTCTAGCAAAAATGCACGACAGAGTTTCACTTCTGACGAATTTCTTGGAATTAAAATTTGCTCATAGATTTAGATGCCATTTGGTAGATAAGAGTGCATGCCAAATTTTGTGATGTGCATAGCTATTTCCCCTCCTTTAAGCCAAACCTTACCGAAACCGCACAATGGAGTTCACTTTTGACCAAATTCTTAGAATTGAAATTTGATCATATATTTGGATGCCCGTTTGTTAAATAAGCATGCATGCCAACTTTTGCAAAGTTTCGAGCTATTTGGACTCCCTTTAAGCCCAACTCTAGTGAAAATGCACGACAGAGATTCACTTCCGAGCAATTTTTTGTAATTGAAATTTGATCATAGATTTGGATGCCGATTTGATAGATAAAAGTGCATACCAACTTTCATGATGTTCAGAGCTATATTTATCACCTTTAAGCCAAACCCTAAAAAACCGCACGATGGAGATTCACTTCTGACCAACTTCTCAGAATTGAAACTTGATCATAGATTTGGATTCCCATTGGATAAATAAGCATGCACATGAATTTTCGGTGCGTTCTGAAATTTTTTCACCCCTTTAAGTCGTACCTTAGCAAACCCGCACCACGGAGTTTCCCTTTTGACTAATTTCTCAGAATTAAAATTTGATCGTAGATTTATCTGCGCATTTGGAAGATAAGAGTGCACGCCAACTTTCACGATGTTCGAAGCTATTTTGTTTGTTATTCAAGGTTGGTCAATCTAAGGTCTAAGAGATGATATTTTTTTGACTTTCTCCTAATTGATTTTTGAAAGATAATTTAGGTACCCATTCGAGAGATAACCATGCATACAAACCTTCAGGGGAATTCGAGTTATTTTGGACCCTAGTAAAACTTGGCTAAACTAAGGCCTAGAAATGCACTTTCATTGACTTTCTTGAAATTGAAATTTGAAACTGTATTTAGGTGGCCATTTGAGAGATAAGCCTACAAGTATATTTTTTGGGGATTGCAAGCCATTTTGGACCTTAATCAAACTTTGTTAAACCAAGGCATAAACGTTGCATTTTTTCGAATTTCTCAAAATTCAAATTTTAAAGTAGATTTTGATACCCATTTCAAAGATGGCATGGACACCTATTTTTATGAGATGTCAAGCTATTTTGGCCCTACTTCAAGGATGTTCAAACCAAGATTGTAAATATGCACTTTTCTTGACTTTTTCAGAATTAAAATTTGAAATGGATTTAGTTACCCATTTCAATAAACAAGCGTGCACGCCAACTTTCACGACGTTCCGAGCTATTTTCACTCCCTTTAAGTGCAACCTTAGCAAAAGTGCACAATGAAGTTTCACTTTTGAACAATTTATCAGAACTAATCTATGATCGTAGATTTTGATGCCCATTTGGTAGATAAGAGTGCATGCTAAATTTCATGATAGTTAGAGCTATGTTCCCCTCCTTTAAGCCAAACCTTAACGAAACCGCATGATGGAGTTTCACTTTTGACCAAATTCTCAGAATTTAAATTTGATCATATATTTGGATACCTGTTTGATATACCAGTGTGCACACCAACTTTTGCAATGTTCCGAGCTATTTGGACCTCCTTCAAGCCTAACTCTAGCAAAAATGCATGACGGAGTTTCACTTCTAACCAATTTTTCAGAATTGAAATTTGATCATAGATTTAGATGCACGTTTGATAGACAAGCATGCACTCCAACTTTCACGATGTTCCGAGCTATTTTCACCCCCTTTAACCCCAACCTTGGTGAAACTACACGATGGAGTTTCTCTTTTGACCAATTTATTCGAATGAAAATTGTGTCATAGATTTATATGAACGTTTGGAAAATAAGAGTGCACGCTAACTTTCACTATGTTCAGAGCTATTTTCAGCTCCTTTAAGCCAAACCATAACAAAACTATATGTTGGAGTTTTACTTTTGACCAACTTCTCAAAATTGAAACTTGATCATTGATTTGGATTCCCATTGGATAAACAAGCATGCACACCAAATTTCACAAGCTGCCCATTGGCCCTCATTCTAGGCTGTTCAAACCAACGTTGAAAAGTTGCGTTGCTGTTGACTTTTTTCAGAATTGAAATTTGAATGTGGATTTAGGTATCCATTTCAATAAACAAGCGTGGATGCCAACTTTCATGAGGTTTCGACCTATTTTCACTCCCTTTGAGTCCAACCTTAGTGAAAGCGCACGATGAAGTTTCACCTTTGACCAATTTATCGGAATTAAAATTTTATTGTAGATTTAAATGCCCATTTAGTAGATAAGAGTGCATGCCATATTTCATGATGTTCGGAGCTATTTTCCCCTCCTTTAAGCCAAACCTTAGTGAAACCACATGATGGAGTTTCACTTTTGACCAAATTCTCGGAATTGAAATTTGATCATAGATTTGGATGCTTGTTTGATATACAAGTGTGCACGCCAATGTTTGCAATGTTCCAAGCTATTTGGACCCCCTTTAAGAAAAACTCTATCGAAAATGCATGATCTAGTTTTTTTTCTGACGAATTTCTTGGAAATGAAATTTGATCATAGAATTGGATGCCCATTTCAAAAACATGTGTTCACTCCAACTTGCACGACATTTTGAGCTCTTTTCACCCCCTTTAACCTGAACCTTGGTGAAACCACATGACATAGTTTCACTTTCAACCAATTTCTCGGTATTAAAATTTGATCATATATCGAGATGCACATTTGGAAGATAAGATTGCACACCAAATTTCACGATGTTTGGAGCTATTTTCAGCTCCTTTAAGCCAAACCATAACAAAACCGCAAGATGGAGTTTCACTTTTGACCAACTTATCAGAACTAAAAATTCTCGCAAAGTGGAAAGTGAGAACGCTAACTTTTCACAACCATATTTATGTATTTTCGATTCTACCTTTTCCTTTCCCTTTCAGGCCATTGTTCTTTTCAGATTCATCCCTAGCTGTCGATATTGTGAAAAACAAAACACAGGATTCCAACTTTTCAAAGCTAAACTTTGATCTTTTCACTTCCACTTTTCCTCTTCCGCTATTTCTTAACCATTGATTTATGTGGACTCCTCCATGACCGCCGTATCTTGAACCGTAGAATGTGAAAGTTGGGATTCTAACTTTTTCATGACCAAACCTTGATCTTTCTGTTTCTGCTTTTCCACTTCCTCTTCTTTTTGGGTCGTTGATCTATGTCGAAGTGATTCTCAAGCGTTGATCTAAAATCGAAAGTGGATGGATGGCTTATCTGAGTTGGGAAACAGGTGTAAGCGTGCTTTCAAAATAAAAAATGGAAGGAGAAGACCTAAGATGTAAAATTTTTGGGGAAGCAGTTGCAGCAACAACAGAATGCACACCAACTTTCATGATCTTCAGAGCTATTTTGATCCTTATTCAAAGGTTGGTCAAGCAAAGGTCTAGAGACGTTATTTTTCCGACTTTCTTGTAAATGAAATTTGAAAGAGAATTTAGGTACCCATTTGAGAGATAACATGCATACACACTTTTGGGGGATTTCGAGCTATTTTTTTACCTTAGTCAAACTTGGTCAAACAAAGACCTAAAAGGTTGCACTTTTCCAATTTCTTATAAATGAAATGTAAACGTAGATTTAGATACCCATTTAAGACATAAGCATGCACACATATTTTTGCGAGATTTCGAGTTATTTGGACCCTTAGTAAAGGTTGGTCAAACCAATTTAATGACGAAGTTTCACTTTTGATAAACAAGCGTGCATGCAAACTTTTGCAATGTTCCAAGCTATTTGGACTCCCTTTAAGCCCAACTGTAGAGAAAATTCACGACAGAGTTTCACTTCTGACCAATTTCTCAGAATTGAAATTTGACCATAGATTTGGATGTCGATTTCATAGATAAAAGTGCATGCCAACTTTCATGATGTTCAGAGCTATCTTCAGCACCTTTAATCCAACCCCTCACAAAACCACACGATGGAGTTTCACTTTTGACCAACTTCTTAGAATTGAAACTTAATCATATTTTTTGATTCCCATTGGATAAACAAGTGTGCACATGAATTTTCATGGAATTCTGAAATATTTTCACCCCCTTTAAGCTGTACCTTAGATAACCCGCAATGTTTTGAGCTATTTTGAGCTTCTTTACGCCCAACCCTAGCGAATCAAATGACGAACTTTCACTTTTGAGCAATTCATAGAATTAAAATTTGATCATAGATTTGGATGGCCATCTGATAGACAAGCGTACACGCGAACTTTCACTACGTTCAGAAATATTTTCACCCCCTTTAATCCCAACCTTAGCGAAATCGTACAACAGAGTTTTACTTTTGACCAATTTCTCAGAATTAAAATTTGATTGTAAATTTATCTACGCATTTGGTAGAGAAGAGTGCATGCCAACTTTCAAGATGCTCGTAGCTAATTTGGTCGTTATTTAAGGTTGGTCAACCAAAGTTCCAAGAGATGTTATTTTTAATAGTTTCTCGTATTTGAAATTTGAAAGAGAATTCATTTGAGAGATATTCGTGCATACAAACATTTAGGAGATTTCAAGTTATTTTAGACCTTATTCAAACCTGGTTAACCCAAGGCCTAAAACACTACACTTTTTTCCAAATTCTTAGAAATCAAATGTAAAAGTAGATTTAGATACAGATTTACGAGATAAACATGCACACATATTTTTGTGAGATTTCAAGTTATTTCGGCCCTTAGTTAATGTTGGTCAAAACACGTTCTAAGAAATGGACTTTCCTTGACTTTCTCGAAATTGAAATTTGAAACTGTATTAGGTACCCATTTGAGAGATAATCCTACATGTATATTTTTGGGGGATTACGAACCATTTTGGACCTTGGTCAAACCTCGTCAAACTAAGGCCAAAAACGTTGCATTTTTTCCAATTTCTCAAAATTCAAATGTTAAAGTAGATTGAGATACCCATTTCAAATGTAGGCATGGACACCTATTTTTATGAGATTTGGAGCTATTTTGTTCCTCATTCAATGATGGTCAAACCAAGTTTGAAAATATGCACTTTTCTTGACTTTTTTTTTTTCAGAATTGAAATTTGAAAGTACTTTTAGGTACCCATTTCAATAAACAAGCATGCACGCAACCTTGCGTGACGATCCAAGCTATTTTCACTCCCTTTGAGTCCAACCTTAGTGAAAGCGCATGATGAAGTTTCACCTTTGACCAATTTCTCAGAAGTAAAATTTGATCGTAGATTTAGATGCCCATTTGGTAGAAAAGAGTGCATGCCAAATTTAGTGATGTTCATAGCTATTTCCCCTCCTTTAAGCCAAACCTTAGGGAAACCGCATGATGGAGTTTCACTTTTGACCAAATTCTCAGTATTGAAATTTGATCATAGATTTGGATGCCCGTTTGATATACAAGCGTGCATTCCAACTTTTGCAATGTTCCAAGCTATTTGGACTATCTTTAAGCCCAACTCTAGAAAAAATGCATGACGTAGTTACACTTCTGACCAATTTCTTGGAATTAAAATTTAATCGTATATTTAGATGCCCATTGGGTATATAAGAGTGCATGCCAAATTTCATGATGTTCATAGCTATTTTCCCCTCCCTTAAGCCAAACCTTAGCAAAACCACACGATGGAGTTCACTTTTGACCAAATTCTCGGAATTGAAATTTGATCATAGATTTGGATGCTCATTTGATAAACAAGCGTGCATGCCAACTTTTGCAATGTTCTGAGCTATTTGGACTCCCTTTAAGCCCAACTGTAGTGAAAATGCATGACAGAGTTTCACTTCTGACCAATTTCTCAGAATCAAAATTTGATCATAGATTTGGATGCTGATTTGACAGATAAAAGTGCATGCTAACTTTTACGATGTTCAGAGCTATCTTGAGCGCCTTTAATCCAAACCCTAACAAAATCGCACGATGGAGTTTCACTTTTGACCAACTTCTCAGAATTGAAACTTGATCATGATTTGGATTCATATTGGATAAACAAGCTTGCAGGTGAATTTTCACGGCGTTTTGAAATATTTTCACCCTCTATAAGCCATACCTTAGCAAACCAGCACAACAAAGTTTCACTTTTGACAAATTTCTCAGAATGAAAATTTATCATAGATTTATCTACGCATTTGGAAGATAAGAGTGCATGCCAACTTTTACAATGTTTGAAGCTATTTTGTTTGTTATTCAAGGTTGGTCAAGCAAAGGTCTAAGAGATGATATTTTCTGAATTTTGAAAGAGAATTTAGGTACCCATTCGAGAGATAACCATGCATACAAACCTTTAGGGGATTTCAAGCTATTTTGGAACCTAGTCAAACTTGGTCAAACCAATGCCTAAAAGGTTGAGAAATCAAATCTAAAAGTAGATTTAGATACCCATTTAAGAGATAAGCGTGTAGACTATTTTTTTAGAGATTTAGAGTTATTTTGGCGCTTAGTTAAAGGTGGTCAAACCAAGTTATAAGATATGCACTTTTCTTGACTTTCCTGAAATTGAAATTTGAAACTGTATTTAGGTACCCATTTGAGAGATAAGCGTACATGTATATTTTTTGGGGATTGTGAGCCATTTTGGACCTCAGTCAAACTTTGTCAAACCAAGGCATAAATGTTGCATCTTTTCAAATTTCTCAAAATTCAAATTTTCAAGTAGATTTTGATACCGATTTCAAAGATAGGCATGGACACCTATTTTTATGAGATTTCAAGCTATTTTGGCACTCCTTCAAGGATGTTCAAACCAAGGTTGTAAAGGTGCACTTTTCTTGACTTTTTCAGAATTGAAATTTGAAATGGATTTAGGTACCCATTTTAATAAACAAATGTGCACGCCAACTTTTGCGACGTTTCAAGTTATTTTAACTCCCTTTAAGTGAAACCTTAGCGAAAGCGCACAATGAAGTTTCACTTTTGACTAATTTCTCTGAATTAATCTATGATCGTATATTTTGATGCCAGTTTGGTAGATAAGAATGCATTCTAAATCTCATGATGGTCAGAGCTATTTTCCCCTCCTTTAAGCCAAACCATAGTGAAATCGCATGATAGAGTTGCACTTTTGACCAAATTCTTGGAATTGAAATTAATCATAGATTTGGATGCATGTTTGATATACAAGCATGCACGCCAAATTTTGCAATGTATCGAGCTATTTGGACCTCCTTTAAGCCCAACTCCAGCGAAAATGCACGATAGAGTTTCACTTCTAACCATTTTTTTGGAATTGAAATTTAATCATAGATTTAGATTCCCATTTGATAGATAAGTGTGCACTCCAAATTTCGCGACGTTATGAGCTATTTTCACCCCCTTTAACCCCAACCTTGGTGAAACCGCACGATGGAGTTTCTCTTTTGACAAATTTCTCAAAATGAAAATTGTATCATAGATTTAGATGCGTATTTGGAAAATAAGAGTGCACGCTAACTTTCACGGTGTGCATAGCTATTTTCATCTCCTTTAAGCCAAACCATAACAAAATTGCATGTTGGAGTTTCACTTTTCACCAACTTCTCGAAATTGAAAATTGATCATAGATTTCGATGCCCCTTGGATAAATAAACAAGCATGTACACCAAATTTCACAACATTCTTATCTATTTTAACTGCCTTTAAGCATAACCCCACTAAAATTGCACGACGGAGTTTCAGTTTTGAGCAATTTCTTAGAATTGAAATTTGATCATAGATTTGGATGCCCATTTGATAGTGAAGCATGCACGTGAACTTTCAGGTCATTCTGAAACATTTTGACCCCCTTTAAGCCCACCATTAGCAAACCCACCAACGTTTACAATGTTTGGAGCTATTTTGGTCATCATTCAAGGTTGGTCAAGCAAAGGTTTAAGAGATGCTATTTTTCTGACTTTCTCATAATTGAAATTGAAGAGAATTTAAGTAACCATTTGAGAGATAACCATGTATACAAACCTGCAGGGGATTTCGAGCTATTTTGGACATTAGTCAAACTTGGTCAAACCAACTCCTAAAAGGCTGCACTTTTTCCAATTTCTTAGAAATCAAATGTAAAAGTAGATTTAGATACACATTTAAGAGATAAGCGTGTAGACATATTTTTGCAAGATTTCGAGCTATTTCGTGCCTTAGTTAAGGTTGATCAAGCCAAGTTCTAAGAAATGCACTTTTCTTGACTTTCTCGAAATTGAAATTTGAAACTGTATTTAGGTGAAAGATAAGCCTTCATGTAGATTTTTTGGATAGATTTTCAATTTCTCAAAATTCAAATTTTAAAGTAGATTTAGATACCCATTTCAAAGATAAGGCATGGACACCTATTTTTATGCAATTTGGAGCTATTTTGGCCCTCATTCTAGGCTGGTCAAACCAAGGTTGAAAAGATGCACTGTTGTCAACCTTTTTCAGAATTGAAATTTGAATGTCGATTTAGGTACCCATTTTAATAAACAAGCATGCACACCAACTTTCATGAGGTTTTGACCCATTTTCACTCCCTTTTGTTCCAACCTTAGTGAAAGCGCATGATGAAGTTTCACCTTTGACCAATTTCTTGAAATTAAAATTTGATCATAGATTTAGATGCCCATTTGGTAGATAAGAGTGCCTGCCATATTTCATGATGTTCAGAGCCATTATCCCTTCCTTTAAGCCAAACCTTAGCAAAACTACATGATGGAGTTTTACTTTTGACCAAGTTCTCGGAATTGGAATTTCATCATAGATTTGGATGCCTTTTTGATATAAAAGTGTGCATGACAATGTTTGCAATGTTCCAAGCTATTCGGACCCCCTTTAGGCCCAACTCAAGCGAAAATGCATGACATAGTTTTCCTTTTGACAAATTTCTTGGAAATGAAACTTGATCATAGATTTGGATGCCCATTTCATAAACAGGCATGCACTCCAACTTTCATGACGTTTTGAGTTATTTTCACCCCATTTAACCGCAACCTTGGCGAAAACGCATGATTTAGTTTTACTTTTGACCAATTTCTCAATATTAAAATTTGATCATAGATCAAGATGCACATTTGGAAGATAAGAGTGCACATTAACTTTCACGATGTTTGGAGCTATTTTCAGCTCCTTTAATCCAAACCCTAACAAAACTACATGATGGAGTTTCACTTTTGACCAACTTCTCAGAACTGAAACTTCTCGCAAAGTAGAAAGTCTAACTTTTCGCAACCATATTTCTATATTTTTGCTTCCGCCTTTTCCTTTCCCTTTCAGGCCGTTGGTATTTTCAGATTCATCCCTAGCCGTCGATCTTGCAAAAAATGGTACACAGGATTCCAACTTTTCGACGTTAAACTTTGATCTTTTCGCTTTCACTTTTCCTCTTCCACTATTTCTTAACCATTGATTTATGCAGAATCCTCCATGACCGTCAGATCTTGAACTATGGAAAGTGGAAGTCGGGATTCTAACTTTTTCACAACCAAACCTGGATCTTTCTACTTCTTCTTTTCTGCTTCTACTTCTTTTTGAGCCATTGATCTATGTTGAAGTGATTCTCAGGCATTGATCTGAAATTGAAAGAAGACCTTTTATGTAAGGCATGTTTCCAAGGTCGCGCCTAAGGATTATTTACCAAAATGATACTTCAAGCTTAGGAAAGCTCTTCTGCTAAAGATTTTACGAAATAATAGGTATGCAAGGATGGCTTATATGAGTTGGGAAACAAGTGTAACCGTGATTTCAAAATAAAAAATGGAAGGAGGGGCACTAAAATGTAAAATTTTTGGGGAAGCAGTGGCAACAACAACAGAATGCATGCCAACTTTCACGATGTTCGGAGCTATTTCGATCGTTATTCAAGGTTGGTCAAGTAAAGGTCTAAGAGATGTTTTTTTTTTAACTTTCTTTTAATTGAAATTTGAAAGTGAATTTAGGTACGCATTTGAGAGATAACATGCATATAAACTTTTAGGGGATTTCAAGCTATTTTGGAACTTAGTCAAACTTGGTCAAACCAAGACCAAAGAGGTTGCACTTTTTCCAATTTCTTATAAATGAAATGTAAAAGTAGATTTAGATACCCATTTAAGAGATAAGGGTGCACACATAATTTTGTGAGATTTCGAGTTATTTTGGCCCTTAGTAAAGGCTGGTCAAACCAAGTTATAAGAAATGCACTTTTCTTGACTTTCTCGAAATTGAAATTTGAAACTTTATTTAGGTACCCATTTGAGAGATAAGCCTACATATATATTTTTTGGAGATTGCGAGCCTTTTTGGACCTTGGTTAAACTTTGTCAACCTTTGTCAAACCAAGACCTAAAACATTGAATTTTTTTAAATTTCTCAAAATTCAAATTTTAAAATAGATTTAGATACCCGTTTCAAAGATAGGCATGGACACCTAATTTTATGAGATTTGGAACTATTTTGGCCATCATTCAAGGATGATCAAACCAAGGTTGAAAATATGCATTTTTGTCGACTTTTTCAGAATTGAAATTTGAAAGAGGATTTATGTAGGTATTTCAATAAAGGAGTGTGTAGGCCAACTTTTGCGATGTTCCAAACTATTTTTAGTCCCTTTAAGTGAAACCTTAGCGAAAGCGCATGACGAAGTTTCCCTTTTGACCAATTTCTCAGAATTAAAACTTGATCGTAGATTTAGATGCCCATTTGGTAGATAAGAGTGCATGCTAAATTTCATGATGTTTAGAGCTATTTTCCCCTCCTTTAAGCCAAGCATTAGCGAAACTGCATGATGGAGTTTCACTTTTGACCAAATTGTCGAAAATGAAATTTGATCATAGATTTAGATTCCCATTTGATATAAAACCATGCATGCAACCTTTCACAACGTTATGATCTATTTTGACCTTCTTTAAGCCCAACCCGAGCGAAATCGCATGACGGAGTTTCACTTTTGAGCAATTTCTTAGAGTTAAAATTTGATCATAGATTTGGATGGACATCTGATAGATAAGCATGCACGTGAACTTTCACGACATTCCAAAATATTTTCACCCCATTTAAGCCTAACCTTAGCAAAACTGCACAGCAGAGTTTCACTTTTGACCAATTTCTTAGAATTAAAATTTGATCGTAGATTTATCTGCGCATTTAGTAGATAAGAGTGCACGCCAAATTTCATGATGTTTAGAGCTATTTTGACCGTTATTCAAGGTTGATGTAACAAAGGTCTAAGAGATGTTATTTTCAGTCCCTTTAAGTGCAACCTTTGCAAAAGTGCATGATGAATTTTCACTTTTAACCAATTTATTAGAATTAAAATTTGATCGTAGATTTAGATGCCCATTTGGTAGATATGAGTGCATGCTGAATTTCATGATGTTCAGAGCTATTTTCCCCTCCTTTAAGCAAAACCTTAGCGAAACCGCATGATGGAGTTTTACTTTTGACCAAATTCTTAGAATTCAAACTTGATCATAGATTTCAATGCCCTTGGATAAATAACAATGCATGCCAACTTTCGTAACATTTTGAGCTATTTTGACCTTCTTTAATCCCAACCCTACCGAATCGGATGACGGAGTGTCACTGTTGAGAAAATTCTTAGAATTAAAATTTGATCATAGATTTGGGTGGTGATATAATAGACAACGTACACGCGAACTTTCATGGTGTTTCGAAATATTTCACCCCCTTTAATCCCAACCTTAGAAAAATCGCACAATGGAGTTTCATTTTTGACCAATTTCCCAGAATTAAAATTTGATTTAGATTTATCTGCGCATTTGGTAGGCAAGAGTGCACGCCAAATTTCAAGATGCTCGTAGCTATTTTGGTCGTTATTCAAGGTTGGTCAACCAAAGTTCTAAGAGATGTTATTTTTACTAGTTTCTTGTATTTGAAATTTGAAAGAGAATTTAGGTACCCATTTGAGAGATAATTGTGCATACAAACTTTTAGGAGATTTTGAGCTATTTTGGACCTTAGTCAAACTTGGTTAACCCAAGGCCTAAAAGGCTGCACTTTTTTCCAAATTCTTAGAAATGAAATGTAAAAGTAGATTTAGATACATATTTAGGAGATAAGCGTGCACACATATTTTTGCAAGATTTTGAGTTATTTCGGCCCTTAGGTAATGTTGGTCAAACCAAGTTCTAAGAAATGCACTTTCCTTGACTTTCTCAAAATTGAAATTTGAAACTATATTAGGTACCCATTTGAGAGATAAGCCTACATGTATATTTTTGGGGGATTACGAACCATTTTGGACCTCAGTCAAACTTTGTCAAACCAAGGCCAAAAACGTTGCATTTTTCCCAATTTCTCAAAATTCAAATTTTAAAGTAGATTTAGATACCCATTTCAAATGTAGGTATGAGCACCTATCTTTATGAGATTTGGAGCTATTTTGTCCTGCATTCAAGGACGGTCAAACCAAGGTTGAAAATATGCACTTTTATCAACTTTTTTCAGAATTGAAATTTGAAAGTAGATTTAGGTACCCATTTCAATAAACAAGCGTGCACAACAACTTGCGCGACGTTCCAATCTATTTTCACTCAGTTTAAGTGCAACCTTAGCGAAAGTGCATGGCGAAGTTTCACTTTTAACCAATTTCTCGTAATTAAAATTTGATCGTAGATTTAGATGCCCATTTGGTAGAAAAGAGTGCATGCCAAATTTAGTGATGTTCATAGCTATTTCCCCTCCTTTAAGCTTTAGCGAAATTGCATGATGGAGTTCACTTTGGACCAAATTCTTGGAATTGAAGTTTGATCATAGAGTTGGATGCCTGTTTGATAAACAAGCATGCATGCCAACTTTTGAAATGTTTTGAGCTATTTGGACTCCCTTTAAGCCCAACTCTAGCGAAAATGCACGACATAGTCTCACTTCTGACCAATTTCTTGGAATTGAAATTTGATCATAGATTTGGATGTCGATTTGGTAGATAAAAGTGCATGCCAACTTTCATGATGTTCAGAGCTATCTTCAGTGCCTTTAAGCCAAACCCTAAGAAAAACTGTACGATGGATTTTCATTTTTGACCGACTTCTCAGAATTGAAACTTGATCATAGATTTGGAATCCCATTGGATAAACAAACGTGCATGGAAATTTTCATGGCATTCTGAAATATTTCCACACCCTTTAAGTCATACCTTAGTAAACCCGAACAACAGAGTTTCACTTTTGACCAATTTCTCAAAATTGAAATTTGATCGTAGATTTATCTGCACATTTGGAAGATAAGAGTGCACACCAACTTTCACGACGTTTGGATCTATTTTGTTTGTTATTCAAGGTTGGTCAAGCAAAGGTCTAAGAGATGATATTCTTCTACTTTCTCATAATTGAATTTTGAAAGAGAATTTAGGTGCCCATTCGAGAGATAACCATGCATACAAACCTTCAAGGGATTTCGAGCTATTTTGGACCCTAGTCAAACTTGGTTAAACCAAGGCCTAAAAGGTTGCACTTTTTTCCAGTTTCTTAGAAATCAAATCTAAAAGTAGATTTAGATACCCATTTAAGAGATAAGCGTGTAGACAATTTTTTTAGAGATTTCGAGTTATTTTAGCCCTTAGTTAAGGTTGGGCAAACCAAGTTATAAGAAATGCACTTTTCTTGACTTTCTCAAAATTGAAATTTAAAACTGTATTTAGGTACCCATTTGAGAGATTAGCCTACATGTATATTTTTTGGGGATTGCAAGCCATTTTGGACCTCTTTCAAAATTTGTCAAACCAAGGCATAAACGTCGCATTTTTTCGAATTTCTCAAAATTCAAATTTTAAAGTAGATTTAGATACCCATTTCAAAAATAGGAATGGACACTTATTTGTATGAGATTTCAAGCTATTTTCGCCCTCCTTCAGGGATGTTCAAACCAAGGTTGTAAAGATACACTTTTCTTGACTTTTTCATAATTGAAATTTGAAATGGATTTAGGTACCCATTTCAATAAACAAAGTGCACGCCAACTTTCATGACGTTTTGAGCTATTTTCACTCCCTTTAAGTGCAACCTTAGCGAAAGTGCGTAATGAAGTTTCACTTTTGACCAATTTATCAGAATTAATATATGATCATAGATTTTGATGCCCATTTCCTAGATAACAGTGCATGCTAAATTTCATGATGGTCAGAGCTATTTTCCCCTCCTTTAAGCCAAACCTTAGTGAAACCGCATGATGGAATTTGACTTTTGACCAAATACTTGGAATTTAAATTTGATCATAGATTTGGATGCCTGTTTGATATACAAACGTGCACGCCAACTTTTGCAATGTTACGAGCTATTTGGACTCCCTTTAAGCCCAACTCTAGGGAAAATGCACGACACAGTTTTACTTTTGACCAATTTCTTGGAATTGAAATTTGATCATAGATTTGGATGCCGATTTGATAGATAAAAATGCACGCCAAATTTCACGATGTTTAGAGCTAGCTATCTTCAACACCTTTAAGCCAAACCCTAATAGAACCGCACAATGGAGTTTCACTTTTGACCAACTTCTCAGAATTGAAACTTGACCATAGATTTGGATTCCGATTGGATAAACAAGCATGCACCTAAAGTTTTGCGGCGTTCTGAAATATTTTTACCCCCTTTAAGCCGTACCTTAGCAAACCCGCACAATGGAGTTTCACTTTTGACTGATTTCTCAGATTTAAAATTTGATCATACATTTATCTGTGCATTTGGAAGATAAGAGTGCAGGCCAACTTTCATGATGTTTAGAGCTATTTTGATCGTTATTCAAGGTTGGTCAAGTAAAAGTCTAAGAGATTATATTTTTCCGACTTTCTCGTAATTGAATTTTGAAAGAGAATTTAGGTACCCATTCAAGAGATAACCATGCATACAAAACTTCAAGGGATTTCGAGCTATTTTGGACCCTAGTCAAACTTAGTCAAACCGAGGCACAAAAAGTTGCACTTTTTTCCAATTTCTTAGAAATCAAATGTAAAAGTGCACTTCTGACCAATTTCTTGGAATTGAAATTTGATCATAGATTTGGATGCCGATTTGATAGATAAAAGTGTACTACAACTTTCACGATGTTTAGAGCTATCTTCCGCACCTTTAAGCCAAACCCTAACAAAACCGCACGATGGAGTTTCACTTTTGACCAACTTCTCAGAATTGAAACTTGATCATAGATTTGGATTCCCATTGGATAAATAAGCATGCACACAAATTTTCACGGCATTCTGAAATATTTTCACCCCCTTTAAGCCGTACCTTAGCAAACTCACACAGCAGAGTTTCACATTTGACCAATTTCTCAGAATTAAAATTGAATCGTAGATTTATCTATGCATTTGGAAGATAAGAGTGCACGCCAACTTTCACTATATTCGGAGCTATTTTGTTTGTTATTCAAGGTTGGTTAAGAAAAGGTCTAAGAAATGATATTTTTTCAACTTTCTCGTAATTGAATTTGGAAAGAAAATTTAGGTACCCATTCGAGAGATAACCATGCATACAAACCTTCAGGGGATTTTGAGGTATTTTGGACCCTAGTCAAACTTGCTCAAACCAAGGAATAAAGGGTTGTACTTTTTAAAAATTTCTTAGAAATCAAATCTAAAATTAGATTTAGATACTCATTTAAGAGATAAGTGTGCAAACAATTTTTTTAGATATTTTGAGTTATTTTGGCTCTTAGTTAAGGTTGGTCAAACCAAGTTATAAGAAATCCACTTTTCTTGACTTTCTCAAATTTGAAATTCGAAACTATATTTAGGTACCCATTTGAGAGATAAGCCTACATGTATATTTTTTGGGGATTGCGAGCCATTTTGGACCTTGATCAAACTTTGTCAAACCAAGGCATAAACGTTGCATTTTTTTGAATTTCTCAAAATTCTAATTTTAAAGTAGATTTAGATACCCATTTCAAAGATAGGCACGGACACCTATTTTTATCAAATTTCAATATATTTTGGCCCTTCTTCATGGATGTTCAAACCAAGGTTGTAAAGATGCACTTTTCTTGACTCTTTTAGAATTGAAATTTGAAATGGATTTACGTACCTATTTCAATAAACAAGCCTACATGCCAACTTTCACGACGTTCCGAGGTATTTTCACTCCCTTTAAGTGCAACCTTAGCGAAAGTGCACAATGAAGTTTCAATTTTAACCAATTTATCTGAATTAATTGATGATCATTTAAGAGAAAAGTGTGCAAACAATTTTTTTAGAGATTTCGAGTTATTTTGGCTCTTAGTTAAGGTTGGTCAAACCAAGTTATAAGAAATGCACTTTTCTTGACTTTCTCAAATTTGAAATTCGAAACTGTATTTAGGTACCCATTTGAGAGATAATCCTACATGTATATTTTTTGGGAATTGCGAGCCATTTTGGACCTCGGTCAAACTTTGTCAAACCAAGGCATAAACATTGCATTTTTTTGAATTTCTCAAAATTCTAATTTTAAAGTAGATTTAGATACCCATTTCAAAGATAGGCACGGACACCTATTTTTTATCAAATTTCAATCTATTTTGGCCCTCCTTCATGGATGTTCAAACCAAGGTTGTAAACATGCACTTTTCTTGACTTTTTTAGAATTGAAATTTGAAATGGATTTATGTACCTATTTCAATAAACAAGCCTGCACGCGAACTTTCACGACGTTCCGTGGTATTTTCACTCCCTTTAAGTGCAACTTTAGTGAAAGCGCACAATAAAGTTTCAATTTTGACCAATTTATCTGAATTAATTGATGATCATATATTTCGATGCCCATTTGGTAGATAAGAGCTCATGCTAAATTTCATGATGGTCGAAGCTATTTTCCCCCTCCTTTAAGCCAAACCTTAGCGAAACTACATGATGGAGTTTCACTTTTGAACAAATTTTTGGAACTGAAATTTGATCATAGATTTGGATGCCTGTTTGATATACAAGCATGCACACAAACTTTTGCAATGTTTCGAGCTATTTGGACCTCCTTTAAGCCCAACTCTAGCGAAAATGCACTATGGAGTTTCACTTCTAACCAATTTTTTGGAATTGAAATTTGACAAAGATTTAGATGCCCATTTGATAGACAAGTGTGCACTCCAACTTTCACAATGTTTTGAGCTATTTTCACCCCCTTCAAGCCCAACCTTGGCAAAACCGCACGATGGAGTTTCGCATTTGACCAATTTCTCAGAATGAAAATTGTATCATAGATTTAGATGCGCATTTGGAAAATAAGAGTGCACGCTAACTTTCACTATGTTCAGAGCTATTTTCAGATCCTTTAATCGAAACCATAATAAAATCGCATGTTGGAGTTTCAATTTTGACCAACTTCTGAAAATTGAAACTTGATCATAGATTTGGATGCCCATTGGATAAACAACCATGCATGCCAACTTTCACAATGTTCTGATCTATTTTGACCACCTTTAAGCATAACCCCACTGAAACCGCATGATGGAGTTTCAATTTTGAGCAATTTCTAATAATTGAAATTTGATCATAGATTTGGATGCCCATTTGATAGTGAAGCATGCACATGAACTTTTGGGACATTATGAAACATTTTCACCCCCTTTGAAGCTATTTTGGTTGTCATTCATGGTTGGTCAAGCAAAGGTTTAAGAGATGCTATTTTTCTAACTTTCTTGTAATTGAATCTGAAGAGAAATTAGGTAACCATTTGAGAGAAAACCATGTATACAAAACTTCAGGGGATTTCGACCTATTTTTGACATTAGTCAAACTTGGTCAAACCAACTCCTAAAAAGGTTGCACTTGTTATAATTTCTTAGAAATCAAATGTAAAAGTATATTTAGATACACATTTAAGAGATAAGCGTGTAGACATATTTTTGCAAGATTTCGAGTTATTTTGTGCCTTAGTTAAGGTTGATCAAACCAAGTTCTATGATATGAAATTTTCGTGACTTTCTTGAAATTGAAATTTGAAACTGTATTTATGTGGAATATAGGCCATCATGTAGATTTTTTGGGGATTGCGAGCCATTTTGGACCTCAGTCAAACTTTGTCAAACCGAGGCCTAAAACGTTGCATTTTTTCCAATTTCTCAAAATTCAAATTTTAAAGTAGATTTAGATACCCATTTCAAAGATAGGCATGGACACCTATTTGATGTGATTTGGAGCTATTTTGGCCCTCATTCTAGGCTGGTCAAACCAAGGTTGAAAAGATGCGCCATTGTCAACTTTTTTCAGAATTGAAATTTGAATGTGGATTTAGGTACCCATTTAATTAAACAAGCATGCATGCCAACTTTCGTGAGGTTTTGACCTATTTTCACTCCCTTTGAGGCCAACCTTAGCGAAAGCGCACGATGAAGTTTCACCTTTGACTAATTTCGTGGAATTAAAATTTGATCGTAGATTTAGATGCCCATTTGGTAGATAAGAGTGCAATGCATATTTCATGATGTTCAGAGCTATTTTCCCCTCCATTAAGCCAAACCTTAGAAAAACCGCATTATGGAGTTTCACTTTTGACCCCCTTTAAGCCCAACTCTAGCGAAAATGCACGACGGAGTTTTCCTTCTGACGAATTTCTTGGAAATGAAATTTGATCATAGATTTGGATGCCCATTTCATAACAGGTGTGCACTCCAACTTTTGCGACATTTCGAGTTATTTTCACCCCCTTTAACCCCAAACATGGTGAAACTATTTTGGACATCATTTAAAGATGATCAAACCAAGGTTGCAAATATGCATTTTTGTCGACTTTTTCAGAATTGAAATTTGAAAGTGGATTTAGGTAGGTATTTCAATAAAGAAGCGTGTAGGGCAACTTTCATGATGTTCCAGTTATTTTTAGTCCCTTTAAGTGCAACCTTAGCGAAAGCACACGATGGAGTTTCACTTTTGACCAATTTCTCGGAATTAAAATTTGATGGTAGATTTAGATGCCTATTTGGTAGATAAGAGTGCATGCGAAATTTCGTGATGTTTAGAGCTATTTCACCTCCTTTAAGCCAACCATTAGCGAACCTGCATGATGGAGTTTCACTTTTGATCAAATTGTCAGAATTGAAGTTTGATCATAGATTTATATTCCCATTTGATATACAACCATGCATGCCAAATTTCGCAATGTTATGATCTATTTTGACCTTCTTTAAGCCCAACCCTAGCGAAATCACATGACGGAGTTTCACTCTTGAGTAATTTCTTAGAATTAAAATTTGATCATAGATTTGGATAGACATCTACAAGCATGTACGCGAACTTTCGCGATGTTTTAAAATATTTTCACCCCATTTAAGCCCAACCTTAGGAAAACCACACATCGGAGTTTCACTTTTGACCAATTTCTTAGAACTAAAATTTGATCGTAGATTAATCTACGCATTTGGTAGATAAGAGTGCACGCCAACTTTCATGATGTTCAGATCTATTTTGGTCATTATTCAAGTTTTGTGAAGCAAAGGTCTAAGAGATGTTATTTTCAGTCCCTTTAAGTGCAACCTTTGGGAAAGCGCATGAAGAAGTTTCACTTTTGACCAGTTTATCATAATTAAAATTTGATCATAGATTTAGATGCCTATTTGGTAGATATGAGTAGATGCCGAATTCTGTGATGTTAAGAGCTATTTTCCCTTCCTTTAAGCAAAACCTTAGCGAAACCACATGATAGAGTTTTACTTTTGACCAAATTCTCAAAATTCAAACTTGATCATAGATTTGGATTCCCATTGGACAAACAAGCATGCACGCCAACTTTCACAACATTTTGTGCTATTTTGACCTTCTTTAAGCTAGTGAATTGGATGACGAAGTTTCACTTTTCAGCAATTTCTTAGAACTAAAATTTGATCATAGATTTCGATGGCCATCTGATAGAAAATCATACACGCAAACTTTCACAACGTTCCGAAATATTTTCACCCCCTTTAATCCCAACCTTAGGAAAATCACACAACAGAGTTTCACTTTTGACTAATTTGTCAGCATTAAAGTTTGATTTAGATTTATCTGTGCATTTGGTAGACAAGAGTGCACGCTAACTTTCAAGATGCTCGTAGCTATTTTGGTTGTTATTCAAGGTTGGTCAACCAAAATTCTAAGCGATGTTATTTTTACTACTTTCTCGTATTTGAAATTTGAAAGAGAATTTTCACCAATCCAAGGTACCACCATTCGTGAGCTTCTCTGTCCAGGTGAAGTGTATCCAACTTAATGGTGTCAGTCTCTATCATGGGGTTGAGTTGGAAATAGGTATCCAACTTTTGGACCCACGTTCCTGCTGATCCTCCGCGAGTCCCATCAAATTTTGGGATAGTTAACCTGCCCAAGGTCTACTGCAGCTCATAGTTTTGATTGAAACCCTTGTTGAAATTATTGGGCCTGTTTCTACTCTTCATGTTACAGAAATCAGAGAAAGACACGGCAGCATGAAACTCATCCCCTAAGTGTCTGTACTCCTACAAATAAGCCCCAAAAGGCTTGCTAGGTTCTACCTGCATGACCGGGCCCCCTACTGTATCTGCCAAGAAGTGAGGCATGGTAGGCCTGATAGTAGGTCTGCTGTATATGTGCGGAGTGTTCTAGATGTTACTGTACACCATCTTTCCATTGCTGTTTGAAGATCCTCGATCTACCGGTGAGGGAGGTGTACTATTGATACATGTTTTTGGTTTTGCTGATAGTCTGTTGATTGCATTAAGGACTTCTTTTTGTCCCTTGGATAAGTCTTGCAATGCAGAGACCAAGCTACAAAAATCCATCCGATCCTCCTCTTCTCCCGTTCCTTTTCCCCTATCCGCATGGATACCTGTTTGTTCCATGTCTGAATTGGTATCTTCTAGTTGGATATCTTGGAATTCTTCGGTGTATGTACTCTTCCTCCTCCTATAGGTTACAAAAGGATCTCCTTTTGTATTCATCTACCTTTCATATCTTATGCCCACAGCTAGCCAATAAAATAGCTCTGATACCACTGTAATATCCCAAATCCTGATATTTTCTATTTCTAAACAATTATGCTGATTCAACTAGGCATGCAAACTACCATGTAAAAATCCCTATTTTATAGGAAAAATTAGGGTTAGGGTTTGTGAGTTAGAATGAACACTTACAACTGATAAGCCGGTCTGAACTACTCCAGAGAAATTCTGCCAGTACTGCAAGCTGGATCGGAGAGGAACTGAGCTCCTCTGCTTCAGGTGAGTTCCCCCAGTAGCAAGACGCCCAAGTAGGAAAGTATGACGCCCTCAAGGAAGGAGGTGTCCGATCGGGCTGAGAATTTGCAGGACAGATAGCGGTTCAGTGACGGAGAGAATGCCCAGAGCATGCGAAGGTTCTGAGATATCTAGGTAGGGTAGCGAATCACTTCAGAGAGACAGCTACTCACCCCCCGGAACCCCAAAACTACTGATAACTGCTTCGGATGAGCACTGATGGATCTGAAACTCACTGGGTACCGGAGTATGAAGCTGATGATGAGAATGGTTCCTGAGTTTCAGAAGGAAACTGAGATATGAAGGCCCCAGCAGATAATTAGGGCTTTCTGGCTGAAAACCCCCTCTTACGGCTGCACACGTGTCCCCACAACGATCTATACCATGTACCAGATGACTGATGAATGAATGAAGAACAAGTGGTGAACCCGTATGGCTTACCCAAAATAAGACTAGGACAGATGTTTCAGTGCCAAAATCCTGTTAGCTGAAGACTCCATCTCCAACCCCAACTGCTGTGCTGCACGCTGTGCTGCTATCCAAGAGCTCCCAAAATAATCATAATCCAAAGTGAGGTCTCCTAATTAGGTCACTATATCTTCTAATTTTCCGTTGAATTGCATGCATGTCACTTTATCTTCTAATTTGTCGTTGACTTGCATGCATGTGGAGGGAGACTTTAAATAGTGCATGCATCATTAAAATCATGCTGGAATGGTATGCACGAGGGTGGCCTTTGGCCCTGGTGGCCCTTCTTGACCACTTGATGATGCCCTAGATCTTCTATGGTTGGCATCAATCCTTAGCTGATTCCCTAGCTGTCAGTAACCGCTCGAACCCATAGGAATCACATAGGTTAGCGGTTTTGGGCCTTAAGGCCTAAATGGAAGAGGACATTACACCCTAGAAAGAGCTAGGTCAAAATTTAAGTTTGGAATCTTATGAAACTGAATCCAAAGGTTGATGTGCCTTATCAAAGCGAGTTCAGAGGAGATAACATCAAGCCAAAACTATTGACCGAAATTGGGTAAAAAATGAAGCTTCTCAAAACTGAATTTTTCCTTCATTAATAGATGTGCCTTCCCTTGGCCGAAGTTTCCAAGTCACTTTTTCTCCTGGCTCAGTGAGGGGATGCCTCAGAATGTCAAGCCAAATCTTTGGACAATGGCTTCTAGAACTGCTTTGATACCATGTTAGAAATTGGTAATTGTAAAACCAAGATCACTAGAAGAAAGGCAGAGCACATAAACATACAGGGTGTGGAGCTCGTTTAACCACGGTGATGTTCTATCACCTCCCAACCATAGACAATACAACACTATTGTCTCCCCCGAGCTCACACCTTTCAATAGAGAATGATGTACATCCAAATGGATATTGACCGAGCCTAAATTCTACTCCCAGTGGCCTTTAAATGCCATTCATTAGACAACCTTGTATGTCGATTGTGGGCAACAATAGTGTCAGTGGCCAAGATTGACTTCTATCCCCGACAGCCTTAAAATGCCTTCCATTATACACCCTCAGTGGTCGGTGGTGGACCACCGAGGTGTTAGTGGGCGCCCACTAATACTGTGGTGGTCCACCACCAACTACTAAGGGTGTATAATGAATGGCATTTGAACGTCATCTACTATAAAAGTCATCCTTGGCCATTAACAATCACCATTCCTTTACGGTTTTGAACATCTTCCTTGTCATCTTCTTTTGTGAGATTTGAGGAACCAAAAGATCCCTGACTTAGTCTACCAAGATTCTTCTTGCTCTTGCATCACTCTTCCTCCAATGACACTTGTCTTCTTCAGCATCTAGTTCTGGAACCTTCTCATTGAAAAGCTTTAAGAGATCATTTTCTTACAAGATGAGAACTCTAGACTTCCAAGAGATGAAGTTTGTGGCTCCATCAAGATTATCTTCAATCGTCATGCAGATTTCACCTAGAAACCCTAGAAGGAGCTAGGTAAAAATTTAAGTTTGGAATCTTGTGAAACTGAATCCAAAGGTTAATGTGCCTTATCAAAGTGAGTTGAGAGGAGATAACATCAAGCCAAAACTATTGATCAAAATTGGGTAAAAAATGAAGCTTCTCAAAACTGGATTTTTCCTTCATTAATAGATGTGCCTTCCCTTGGCCGAAGTATCCAAGTCACTTTTTCTCCTGGATCGATGAGGGGATGCCTTAGAATGTCAAGCCAAAGCTTTGGACAATGGCTTCTAGAACTGCTTTGATACCATGTTAGAAATTGGTAGCTGTAAAACCAAGATCACTAGAAGAAAGGAAAAGCACATAAACATACAGGGTGTGGAACTCGTTTAACCACAGTGATGTTCTATCACCTGCCAACCATAGACAATACAACACTATTGTCTTCTCTGAGCTCAAATCTTTCAATAGAGAACGATGTACATCCAAATGGATGTTGACCGAGCCTAAATTCTACTCTCGCTGGCCCTTAAATGCCATTCGTCATACACCCTTGTAGGTCGATTGTGCGCCACAACATGAGTGTCAGTGGCCAAGCCTGACTTCTATCCCAAACGGCCTTAAAATGCATTCCGTCATACAACCTCAATGGTCGGTGGTTGACCACCAAGGTGTTATTGGACACCCACTAACACTGTGGTGGTCTACCACTGACCACTAATGGTGTATAATGAATGGCATTTGAACTTTGTCGCCCATACAAGTCAGGCTTAACCATTAAAAACCACCATTCCTTTAGGGTTTTAAAATCTTTCTAGTCGTCTTCTTTTGCGAGATTTGAGGAACCAAATGATCGCTGACCGAGTCAACCAAGATTCTTCTTGCTCTGGAATCACTCTTCCTCCAATGAGACTTGTCTTTATTCAGCGTTTGGTTCTGGAACCTTCTCATTGACAAGATTTAAGACATCATTTTCTTCCAAGATCAGAACTCTAGAATTCCAAGAAATGAAGTTTGTGGCTCCATCAAGATGATCTTCAACCTTCATTCCAATCATCTTGCGTGCATATTTGAACTAGAATCCCTAGTAGGAGCTAGATCAAAAATGAATTTTGAAATCTTGTGAAATTGAATCCAAAGGTTAATGTGCCTTATCAAGGCAAGTTGAGAGGAGATAAGATCGAGCCAAAACTATAAAATGAAATTGCGCCAAAAATGAAATTTCTCACAACTGGATTTCTCCTTCAATAATAGATGTGCCTTCCCTTGGGCGAAGTTTCCAGGTCACTTTTTCTCCTAGATCGGTGAAGGGAGACCTCAAAATGTCAAGCCCTAGCTTTCAACAATGGCATATAGAACATCTTTGATACCATGTTAGAAATTGGTAGTTGTAAAACCAAGAACACTAGAAGAAAGAAGAATCACATAAACAAACTCGGTGTGGAGCTCGTTTAACCACGGTGATGATCTATCACCTCCCAACCATAGACAATACAACACTATTGTCTCCCCTGAGCTCAGACCTTTCAAGAGAGAATGATGTACATCCAAATGGATTTTTACTGAGCCAAGATAATACTCCCACTAGAGCTCGTTTAACCACAGTGATGATCTATCACCTCCCAACCATAGACAATACAACACTATTGTCTCCCTCGATCTCAGACCTTTCAATAGAGAACGATGTATATCCAAATGGATTTTTACTGAACCTAAATTCTACTCCCACTAGCCTTTCAATGCCATTCATCATACACCCTTGTAGGTCGATTGTGGGCCATAATAGTGTCAGTGGCCAAGCCTGACTTCTATCCCAGACGGCATTCAAATGCATTCCGCCATACACCCTCAATGGTCGGTGGCGGACCACCAAGGCGTTAATGGGCGCCCACTAACACTCTGGTTTTCCACCACCGACTACTAGGGGTGTATAAGGAACGGCATTTGAACGTCATCGCCCATATAAGTTAGGCTTGACCATTAACAATCATCATTCCTTTAGGGCTTTGAACATCTTCCTAGTTATCTTCTTTTGCGATATTTGAGGAACCAAATGATCCCTAACTGAGTCTACCAAGATTCTTCTTGCTCTGGCATCACTCTACCTCCAATGAGACTTGTCTTCTTCAACGCTCGGTTCTCGAACCCTCTCATTGACAAGCTTTAAGAGATCATTTTCTTCCAAGATGAGAACTATAGACTTCCAAAAGATGAAGTTTGTGGCTCCATCAAGATTATCTTCAACCTTCATTCGAATCATCTTTCCTGCAAAATTGAACTAGTAACCCTAGTAGGAGCTAGGTTAAAAATGAAGTTTGGAATCTTGTTAAAATGAATCCAAAGGTTAATATGCCTTATCAAGGCGACTTGAGAGGAGATAAGGTTGAGCCAAAACTATGGACCTAAATTGGGTAAAAAATGAAACTTCTCAGAACTGGATTTTTCCTTCATCAATAGATGCGCCTTCCCTTGGGAGAAATTTCCAAGTCACTTTTTCTCCTGGATTAATGAGCAGTGGCCAAAGTTTATAAGTCTGTTTTTCTCCCGGATTGGTGAGGAGAGGCCCTAGCTTTCGACAATGGCTTCTAGAACTGCTTTGATACCATGTTAGAAATTGGGAGCTGTAACACTAGGACCACTAGAAGAAAGACAGACTACATAAACAAACTGGGCGTGGAGCTCGTTTAACCACGGTGATTATCTATCACCCCCAACCATATACAATACAACACTATTATCTCCCCCGACCTCAAACCTATCAATAGAGAATGATATACATCCAAATGGATGTCGACTAAGCCTAAATTCTACTCCCAATGGCCTTTAGATGCCATTCTCCATACACCCTTGTAGGTCTATTGTGGGCCACAATAGTTTCAGTGGCCAAGCCTGACTGCTATCTCCCCCGACCTCAAACCTATCAATAGAGAACGATATACATCCAAATGGATGTCGACTGAGCCTAAATTCTACTCCAAATGGCCTTTAGATGCCATTCTCCATACACCCTTGTAGGTCTATTGTGGGACACAATAGTGTCAATGGCCAAGCCTAACTCCTATCTCCGACGGTCTTAAAATGCCTTCAATTATACAGCCTCAGTGTTCGGTGGTGGACCACCAAGGTGTTGGTGGGCGCCCACCAACACTGTGGTGGTCCACCATTGACCACTAAGGGTGTATAATTAACGGCATTTGAATGTCGTCGCCCATACAAATCAAGCTTGGTCATTAACAATCATCATTCCTTTAGAGTTTTGAACATATTCATAGTCGTCTTCGTTTGCAAGATTTGAGGAACCAAATGATCCCTAACTGAGTTTACCAAGATTCTTCTTGCTCTAGCATCACTCTTCCTCCAATGAGACTTGTCTTCTTCAACGTCTTGCTCTGGAACCATCTCATGGAGAAGCTTTAAGAGATCATTTTCTCCCAAGATGAGAACTCTATACTTCCAAGAGATAAAGTTTGTGGCTCCATCAAGATGATCTTCAACCTTCATTCCAATCATCTTGCCTCCAGATTTGAACTAGAAACCCTAGTAGGAGCTAGGTCAAAAATGAAATTTGAAATCTTGTGAAATTGAATCCAAAGGTTAATGTGCCTTATCAAGGTGAGTTGAGAGGAGATAAGATCGAGCCAAAACTTTGGACAAAAATTGGGTCAAAAATGAAACTTCTCCGAACTGGATTTTTCCTTCATCAATAGATGTGCCTTCCCTTGGGCAAAATTTCCATGTCACTTTTTCTCCTGGATTGGTGAGGGGAGGCCTCAGAATTTCAAGCCCTAGCTTTCGACAATGTGGTCTATAACTACTTTGATACCATGTTAGAAATTGGCAGTTCTAAAACCATGATACCTAGAAAAATGACGGAGCACATAAACAAATTGAGTGTGGAGCTCGTTTAACCACGATGATAATCTATCACCTCCCAACCATAGACAATACAACACTATTGTCTCCCATAGCTCAAGCCTTTTGATAGAGAATTATCTACATCAAAATGGAATCTAGAGGTTAATGTTCCTTATCAAGGTGAGTTGAGAGGAGATAATATCGAGCCAAAACTATGGACCGAAATTGGGTCAAAAATGAAACTTCTCAGAACTCGATTTTTCCTTCATCAATAGATGCGCCTTCCCTTGGGAGAAGTTTCCAACTCACTTTTTCTCCTATATTGGTGAGGGGAGGCCTTAGAATGTGAAGCCCTAGCTTTCAACAATGGCTTCTAGAACTGCTTTGGTACAATGTTAAAAATTGGCAGTTGTAAAACCAAGACCACTAGAAGAAAGACAGAGCACATAAACAAACTGGGTGTGGAGCTCGTTTAACCATGATGATGATATATCACCTCCCAACCATAGACAATACAACACTATTGTCTCCCCCGAGCTCACACCTTTCAATAGAGAACGATGTACATCCAAACGGATAATGACCGAGCCTAAATTCTACTCTCAGTGGCCTTTATATGCCATTCGTCAGACACCCTTGTATGTCGATTGTGGGAAACAATATTGTTAGTGGCCAAGCTTGACTTCTATCCCCGACAGCCTTAAAATGTCTTCCATTATGCACCCTCAGTGGTCAGTGCTAGACCACCAAGGTGTTAGTGGGTGCCCATTAACACTATGGTTGTCCACCACCGACCAATAAGGGTGTATAGTGAACGGCATTTGAATGTCATCGACTATACAAGTCAGCCTTGGCTATTAACAATCACCATTCCTTTACGGTTTTGAACATCTTCCTTGTCGTCTTCTTTTGTGAGATTTGAGGAACCAAAATATCCCTGACTTAGTCTACCAAGATTCTTCTTGCTCTTGCATCACTCTTCCTCCAATGACACATATTCTTCAGCGTCTAGTTCTGGAACCTTCTCATTGACAAGCTTTAAGAGATCATTTTCTTACAAGATGAGAACTCTATACTTCCAAGAGATGAAGTTTGTGGCTCCATCCAGATTATCTTCAACCGTCATGCAGATTTCACTTAGAAACCCTAGAAGGAGCTAGGTCAAAATTTAAGTTTGGAATCTTGTGAAACTGAATCCAAAGGTTAATGTGCCTTATCAAAGCGAGTTGAGAGGACATAACATCAATCCAAAACTATTGACCGAAATTGGGTAAAAATTCAAGCTTCTCAAAACTGGATTTTTCCTTCATTAATAGATGCACCTTCCCTTGCCGAAGTTTTCAAGTCACTTTTTCTCCTGGATCAGTGAGGGGATGTCTTAGAATGTCAAGCCAAAGCTTTGGACAATGGCTTCTAGAACTGATTTGATACCATGTTAGAAATTGGTAGCTCTAAAACAAAGATCACTAGAGGAAAGGCAGAGCACATAAACATACAGGGTGTGGAGCTCGTTTAACCACGGTGATGTTCTATCACCTCCCAACCATAGACAATACAACACTATTGTCTTTGCGGAGCTCAAACCTTTCAAGAGAGAATAATGTACATCCAAATGGATGTTGACCGAGCCTAAATTCTACTCTCGCTGGCCTTTAAATGCCATTCCTCATACACCCTTATAGGTCGATTGTGTGCCACAAGATGAGTGTCAGTGGCCAAGCCTAAATTCTATCCCAAGGTGTTACTGGATGCCCACTAACAATGTGGTGGTACGCCACTGACCACTAATGGTGTATAATGAATGGCATTTGAATGTCGTCGCCCAAACAAGTCAGGCTTGACCATTAACAACCACCATTCCTTTAGGGTTTTAAAATCTTTCTAGTCATCTTCTTTTGCGAGATTTGAGGAACCAAATGATCGCTGACCGAGTCAACCAAGAATCTTCTTGCTCTACAATCACTCTTCCTCCAATGAGACTTGTCTTCTTCAGCGTCTGGTTCTGGAACCTTCTCATTGACAAGCTTTAAGAGATCATTTTCTTCCAAGATGAGAACTCTAGAATTCTAAGAGATGAAGTTTGTGGCTCCATCAAGATGATCTTCAACCTCCATTCCAATCATCTTGAGTGCATATTTTAACTAGAAACCCTAGTAGGAGCTAGATCAAAAATGAATTTTGAAATCTTGTGAAATTGAATCCAAAGGTTAACGTGCCTTATCAAGGCAAGTTGAGAGGAGATAAGATCGAGCCAAAAATATAAACCGAAATTGGGCCAAAAATGAAATTTCTCAGAACTGGATTTCTCCTTCAATAATAGATGTGCCTTCCCTTGGGCAAAGTTTCCAGGTCACTTTTTCTTCTAGATCGGTGAAGGGAGACCTAAAAATGTCAAGCCCTAGCTTTCAACAATGGCATTTAGAACAGCTTTGATACCATGTTAGAAATTGACAGTTGTAAAACCAAGATCACTAGAAGAAAGAAAAAGCACATAAAAAAACTCGGTGTGGAGCTCGTTTAACCACGGTGATGATCTATCACCTCCCAACCATAGATAATACAACACTATTGTCTCCCCCGAGCTCAGACCTTTCAATAGAGAACGATGTACATCCAAATGTATTTTTACTGAGCCAAAATAATACTCCCGCTGGAGCTCGTTTAACCACGGTGATGATCTATCTCCTCCCAACCATAGACAATACAAGACTATTATCTCCCCCAAGCTCAGACCTTTCAATATAGGACGATGTATATCCAAATGGATTTTTACTGAACCTAAATTCTACTCCCACTGACCTTTAAATGCCATTCATCATACACCGTTGTAGGTCGATTGTGGACCATAATAGTGTCAGTGGCCAAGCCTGACTTCTATTCCAGATGGCCTTCAAATGCATTCCGTCATACACTCTCAGTGGTCAGTCGCGGACCACAAGGGTGTTAGTGGGAGCCCACTAACATTGTGGTTTTCCACCACCGACCACTAGGGGTGTATAATCAACTGCATTTGAACGTTGTCGTCAATACAAGTCAGGCTTGACCATTAACAATCATCATTCCTTTAGGGTTTTGAACATCTTCCTAGTCATCTTCTTTGCGACATTTGAGGAACCAAATGATCCCTAACTGAGTCTACCAAGATTCTTCTTGCTCTGGCTTCACTCTTCGTCCAATGAGCCTTGTCTTTTTCAACGTTCGGTTCCGGAAACTTCTCATTGACAAGATTGAAGAGATCATTTTCTTCTAAGATGAGAACTATAGACATCCAAAAGATGAATTTTGTGGCTCCATCAAGATTATCTTCAACCTTCATTCCAATCATCTTGCCTGCAAAATTGAACTAGTAACCCTAGTAGGAGCTAGGTCAAAAATGAAATTTGGAATCTTGTTAAACTGAATCCAAAGGTTAATATGCCTTATCAAGGCGACTTGAGAGAAGATAAGGTTGAGCCAAAACTATGGACCAAAATTGGGTCAAAAATGAAACTTCTCAGAACTGGATTTTTCCTTCATCAATAGATGCGCCTTCCCTTGGGCGAAATTTCCAAGTCAATTTTTCTCCTGGATTAATGAGCGGTGGCCAAATTTTCTAAGTCTATTTTTCTCCCAGATTGGTGAGGAGAGGCCTAAAAATGTCAAGCCCTAGCTTTCGACAATGGCTTCTAGAACTGCTTTGATACCATGTTAGAAATTGGCAGTTGTAACACTAGGACCACTAGAAGAAAGGCAGAGTACATAAACAAACTAGGCGTGGAGCTCGTTTAACCATGGTGATTATCTATCACCTCCCAACCATAGACAATACAACACTATTATCTCCCCCGACCTCAAACCTATCAAGAGATGACGATATACATCCAAATGGATGTCGACTGAGCCTAAATTCTACTCCCAATGGCATTTATATGCCATTCTCCATACACCCTTGTAGGTCTATTGTGGGGCACAATAGTTTCAGTGGCCAAGCCTGACTCCTATCTTCGATGGGCTTAAAATGCCTTCAATTATACACCCTCAGTGTTCGGTGGTGGACCACCAAGGTGTTGGTGGGCGCCCACCCACACTGTGGTGGTCCACCACCGACCACTAAGGGTGTATAATTAACGGTATTTGAACATCGTCGTCCATACAAGTCATGCTTACTCATTAACAATCATCATTCCTTTAGAGTATTGAACATCTTCATAGTCGCCTTCGTTTGCAAGATTTGAGGAACCAAATGATCCCTAACTGAGTTTACCAAGATTCTTCTTGCTCTAACATCACTCTTCCTCCAATGAGACTTGTCTTCTTCAACGTATTGCTCTGGAACCTTCTCATTGACAAGTTTTAAGAGATCATTTTCTCCCAAGATGAGAACTCTATACTTCTAAGAGATAAATTTTGTGGCTCCATCAAGATGATCTTCAACCTTCATTCCAATCATCTTGCCTCCAGATTTGAACTAGAAACCCTAGGAGGAGCTAGGTCAAAAATGAAATTTGGAATTTTGTGAAACTGAATCCAAAGGATAGTGTGCCTTATCAAGGCGAGTTGAGAGGAGATAAGATCGAGCAAAAGCCTTGGACAAAAATTGGGTCAAAAATGAAACTTCTCGGAACTAGATTTTTCCTTCATCAATAGATGTGCCTTGCCTTGGGCAAAATTTCCATGTCACTTTTTCTCCTGGGTTGGTGAGGGGAGGCCTCATAATTTCAATCCCTAGATTTCGATAATGTCATCTATAACTACTTTGATACCATGTTATAAATTGGCAGTTCTAAAACCATGATACCTAGAAGAATGACGGAGCACAAAAACAAATTGGGTGTGGAGCTCGTTTAACCACGATGATGATCTATCACCTCCCAACCATAGACAATACAACACTATTGTCTCCCATAGCTCAGGCCTTTCGATAGAGAATGATGTACATCAAAATGGAATCTAAGGGTTAATGTGCCTTATCAAGCTGAGTTGAGAGGAGATAAGATCGAGCCAAAACTATGGACCGAAATTGGGTCAAAAATGAAACTTCTCAGAACTCGATTTTTCCTTCATCAATAGATGCGCCTTCCCTTGGGCGAGGTTTCCAACTCATTTTTTCTCCTTTATTGGTGAGGGGAGGCCTTAGAATGTGAAGCCCTAGATTTCCACAATGGATTCTAGAACTGGTTGGGTACGATGTTAAAAATTGGCAGTTGTAAAACCAAGACCACTAGAAGAAAGACAGAGCACATAAAAAAACTGGGTGTGGAGCTCGTTTAACCACGATGATGATCTATCACCTCCCAACCATAGACAATACAACACTATCTTCTCCCCCGAGCTCACACCTTTCAATAGAGAACGATGTAAATCCAAATGGATATTGACCGAGCCTAAAGTCTACTCCCAGTGGCCTTTAAATGCCATTCGTCAAACACCCTTGTATGTCGATTGTGGGAAACAATAGTGACAGTGGCCAAGCTTGACTTCTATCCCTGACAATCTTAAAATGTCTTCCATTATACATCCTCAGTGGTCGGTGGTGGACCACCAAGATGTTAGTGGGCACCCACTAACACTGTGGTGGTCCACCACCGACCACCAAGGGTGTATAATGAACGAGATTTGAACGTCATCGACTATACAAGTCAGCCTTGGCCATTAACAATCACCATTCCTTTATTGTTTTGAACATCTTCCTTCTCGTCTTCTTTTGTGAGATTTGAGGAACCAAATGATCGCTGACTTAGTCTACCAAGATTCTTCTTGCTCTCGCATCACTCTTCCTCCAATGACACTTGTCTTCTTCAACGTCTAGTTCTTGAGCCTTCTCATTGACAAGCTTTAAGAGATCATTTTCTTACAAGATAAGAACTCTAGACTTCCAAGAGATGAAGTTTGTGGCTCCATCAAGATTATCTTCAACCGTCATGCAGATTTCACTGATAAACCCTAGGAGGAGCTAGGTGAAAATTTAAGTTTGGAATCTTGGGAAAATGAATCCAAAGGTTAATGTGCCTTATCAAAGCGATTTGAGAGGAGATAACATCAAGCCAAAACTATAGACCGACATTGGGTCAAAAATGAAGCTTCTCAAAACTGGATTTTTTCTTCATTAATAGATGCGCCTTCCCTTGGCCGAAGTTTCCAAGTCACTTTTTCTCCTGGATCGGTGAGGGGATGCCTCTGAATGTCAAGCCAAATATTTGGACAAAGGATTCTAGAACTTCTTTGATACCATGTTAGAAATTGGTAGCTGTAAAACCAAGATCACTAGAAGAAAGGCAGAGCACATAAACATACAGGGTGTGGAGCTTGTTTAACCACGGTGATGTTCTATCACCTCCCAACCATAGACAATACAACACTATTATCTTCTCTGAGCTGAAACCTTTCAATAGAGAACGATGTACATCCAAATGGATGTTGACCGAGCCTAAATTATACTCTCACTGGCCTTTAAATTCCATTCGCCATACACCCTTGTAGGTCAATTGTGCGCCAAAACATGAGTGTCAGTTGCCAAGCCTGACTCCTATCTCTGACGGGCTTAAAATTCCTTCAATTATACACCCTCAGTGTTCGGTGGTGGACCACCAAGGTGTTGGTGGGCGCCCACCAACACTGTGGTGGTCCACCACCGACCACTAAGGGTGTATAATTAATGGCATTTGAACATCGTCACCCATTCTAGTCAGGCTTGGTTATTAACAATCATCATTCCTTTATAGTTTTGAACATCTTCATAGTCGTCTTCGTTACCAAGATTCTTCTTTCTCTCGCATCACTCTTCCTCCAATGAGACTTGTCTTCTTCAACGTCTTGCTCTAGAATCTTCTCATTGACAATATTTAAGGGATCATTTTCTCCCAAGATGAGAACTCTAGACTTCCAAGAGATAAAGTTTGTGGCTCCATCAAGATGATCTTCAACCTTCATTCCAATCATCTTGCCTCCAGATTTGAACTAGAAACCCTAGTAGGAGCTAGGTCAAAAATGAAATTTGAAATCTTGTGAAACTGAATCCAAAGGTTAATGTGCCTTATCAAGGCGAGTTGAGAGGAGATAAGATCAAGCCAAAACTTTGGACAAAAATTGGGTCAAAAATGAAACTTCTTCGAACTGGATTTTTCCTTCATCAATAGATGTGCCTTCCCTTGGTCAAAATTTCCATGTCACTTTTTCTCCTGGATTGGTGAGGGGAGGCCTCAAAATTTCAAGCCCTAGCTTTCGACAATGTCGTCTATAACTACTTTGATACCATCTTAGAAACTGGCATTTCTAAAACCATGATACCTAGAAGCATGACAGAGCACATAAACAAATTGGGTGTGGAGCTCGTTTAACCACGATGATGATCTATCACCTCCCAACCATAGAAAATATAACACTATTGTCTCCCATAGCTCAGGCCTTTCGATAGAGAATGATGTAAATCAAAATGGAATCTAAAGGTATTGAGAGGAGATAAGATCGAGCCAAAACTATGGACCGAAATTGGGTAAAAAATGAAACTTCTCAGAACTCGATTTTTCCTTCATCAATAGATGCGCCTTCCCTTGGGTGAAGTTTCCAACTCACTTTTTCTCCTATATTGGTGAGGGGAGGCCTTAGAATGTGAATCCCTAGCTTTCCACAATGGCTTCTAGAACTTCTTTGGTACGATGTTAAAAATTGGCAGTTGTAAACCAAGACCACTAGAAGAAAGACAGGGCACATAAACAAACTGGGTGTGGAGTTCGTTTAACCACGATGATGATCTATCACCTCCCAACCATAGACAATACAACACTATTGTCTCCCCCGAGATCACACCTTTCAATATAGAATGATGTACATCCAAATGGATATTGATCGAGCCTAAATTCTACTCCCAGTGGCCTTTAAATGCCATTCGTCAGACACCCTTGTATGTCGATTGTGGGAAACAATAGTGTCAGTGGCCAAGCTTGACTTCTATCGCCGACAACCTTAAAATTCCTTCCATTATACACCCTCAGTAGTCAATGGTGGACCACCAAGGTGTTAGTGGGCACCCACTAATACTGTGGTGGTCCACCACCGACCACTAAGGGTGTATAATGAATGGCATTTGAACGTCATCGACTATACAAGTCAGCCTTGGCCATTAACAATCACCATTCCTTTATAGTTTTGAACATCTTCCTTGTCGTCTTCTTTTGTGATATTTGAGGAGCCAAATGATCCCTGACTTAGTCTACCAAGATTCTTCTTGCTCTTGCATCACTCTTCCTCCAATGACACTTGTCTTCTCTAGCGTCTAGTTCTGGAACCTTCTTATTGACAAGCTTTAAGAGATCATTTTCTTACAAGATGAGAACTCTAGACTTCGAAGAGATGAAGTTTGTGGCGCCATCAAGATTATCTTCAACCGTCATGCAGATTTCACTTAGAAACCCTAGAAGGAGCTAGGTCAAAATTTAAGTTTGGAATCTTGTGAAAATGAATCCAAAGGTTAATGTGCCTTATCAAAGCGAGTTGAGAGGAGATAACATCAAGCCAAAACTATTGACCGAATTTGGGTAAAAAATGAAGCTTCTCAAAACTGGATTTTTCCTTCATTAATAGATGCGCCTTCCCTTGGCCGAAGTTTCCAAGTCACTTTTTCTCCTGGATCAGTGAGGGGATGCCTCAGAATGTCAAGCTAAAGCTTTGGACAATGGCTTCTAGAACTACGTTGGTACCATGTTAGAAATTGGTAGCTGTAAAACCAAGATCACTAGAAGAAAGGAAGAGCACATAAACATAGATGGTGTGGAGCTTGTTTAACCACGGTCATGTTCTATCACCTCCCAACCATAGACAATACAACACTATTGTCTTCTCCGAGCTGAAACCTTTCAATAGAGAACGATGTACATCCAAATGGACGTTGACCGAACCTAAATTCTACTCTCGCTGGCCGTTAAATGCCATTTGTCATACACCCTTGTAGGTCGATTGTGCACCACACTATGACTATCAGTGGCCAAGCCTGACTTCTATTCCAAACGTCCTTAAAATGCATTCTGTCATACAACATCAGTGGTCGGTGGTTGACCACCAAGGTGTTACTGGACGCCCACTAACACTGTGGTGGTCTACCACCGACCACTAATGGTGTATAATGAATGGCATTTGAACATCGCCGCCCATACAAGTCAGGCTTGACCATTAACAACCACCATTCCTTTAGGGATTTAAAATCTTTCTAGTTGTCTTCTTTTACGAGATTTGACAAACCAAATGATCGCTGACCGAGTCAAACAAGATTCTTCTTGCTCTGCAATCACTCTTCCTCCAATGAGACTTGTCTTCTTCAGCGTCTGGTTATAAAACCTTCTCATTGAAAATCTTTGAGAGATCATTTTCTTCCAAGATCAGATCTCTAGACTTCCAAGAGATGAAGTTTGTGGCTCCATCAAGATGATCTTCAACCTTCATTCCAATCATCTTGCGTGCATATTTGAACTAGAAATCCTAGTAGGAGCTAGATCAAAAATGAATTTTGAAATCTTGTGAAATTGAATCCAAAGGTTAACGTGCCTTATCAAGGCAATTTGAGAGGAGATAAGATCGATCCAAAACTATAAACCGAAACTGGGCCAAAAATGAAATTTCTCAGAACTGGATTTCTCCTTCAATAATAGATGTGCCTTCCCTTGGGTGAAGTTTCCAGGTCACTTTTTCTCCTGTATCGGTGAAGGGAGACCTAAAAATGTCAAGCCCTAGCTTTCAACAATGGCATTTAGAACAGCTTTGATACCATGTTAGAAATTGGCAGTTGTAAAACCAAGATCACTAGAAGAAAGAAGAAGCAAATAAAAAAACTCGGTGTGGAGATCGTTTAACCACGGTGATGATCTATCACCTCCAAACCACAGACAATACAACTTTATTGTCTCCCCGGAGCTCAGACCTTTCAATAGAGAACGATGTACATCCAAATGGATTTTTACTGAGCCAAAATAATACTCCCACTGGAGCTCATTTAACCATGGCGATGATCTATCACCTCCCAACCATAGACAATACAACACTATTGCCTCCCCCGAGCTCAGACCTTTCAATAGAGAAGGATGTATATCCAAATGGATTTTTACTGAACATAAATTATACTCCCACTGGCCTTTAAATGCCATTCATCATACACCCTTGTAGGTCGATTGTGGGCCATAATAGTGTCAGTGGCCAAGCCTGAATTCTATCCCAGATGGCCTTCAAATGCATTCTGTCATACACCCTCACTGGTCGGTGGCGGACCACCAAGGTGTTAGTGGGCACCCACTAACACTGTGGTTTTCCACCACTGACCACTAGGGGTATATAATGAATGGAATTTGAACGTCGTCTCCCATACAAGTCATGCTTGACCATTGACAATCATCATTCCTTTAGGGTTTTGAACATCTTTCAAGTCGTCTTCTTTTGCGAGATTTGAGGAACCAAATGATCCCTAACTCAGTCTACCAAGATTCTTCTTGCTCTGGCATCACTCTTCCTCCAATGAGACTTGTCTTCTTCAATGTTTGGTTCTGGAACCTTCTCATTGATAAGCTTTAAGAGATAATTTTCTTCCAAGATGAGAACTATAGACTTCCAAAAGATGAAGTGTGTGGCTCCATCAAGATTATCTTCAACCTTAATTCCAATCATCTTGCCTGCAAAATTGAACTAGTAACCCTAGTAGGAGCTAGGTCAAAAATGAAGTTTGGAATATTGTTAAACTGAATCAAAAGGTTAATATGCCTTATCAAGGCGACTTGAGAGGAGATAAGGTTGAGCCAAAACTATGGACCAAAATTGGGTCAAAAATGAAACTTCTCAGAACTGGATTTTTCCTTCATCAATAGATGCGCCTTCCCTTGGGCGAAATTTCCAAGTCACTTTTTCTCCTGGATTAATGAGTGGTGGCCAAAGTTTCTAAGTCTTTTTTTCTCCCGGATTGGTGACGAGAGGCCTCAAAATATCAAGCCCTAGCTTTCGACAATGGCTTCTAGAACTGCTTTGATACCATGTTAGAAATTGGCAGTTGTAACACTAGGACCACTAGAAGAAAGGCAGAGTACATAAACAAACTGGGAGAGGAGCTCATTTAACCATGGTAATTATCTATCACCTCCCAACCATCGACAATATAAAACTATTATCTCCCACGACCTCAAACCTATCAATAGAGAACGATATACATCCAAATGGATGTCGACTGAGCCTAAATTCTACTCGCAATGGCCTTTAGATGCCATTCTCCATACACCCTTGTAGGTCTATTGTGGGCCAAAATAGTGTCAGTGGCCAAGCCTGACTCCTATCTCCAATGGGCTTAAAATGCCTTCAATTATACACCCTCAGTGTTCGGTGGTGGACCACCAAGGTGTTGGTGTGCGCCCACCAACACTGTGGTGGTCCACCACCGACCACTAAGGGTGTATAATTAAAGGCATTTGAACGTCGTCACCCATTCTAGTCACGATTAATCATTAACAATCATCATTCCTTTAGAGTTTTGAACATCTTCATAGTCGTCTTCGTTTGCAATATTTGAGGAACCGAATGATCCCTAACTGAGTTTATCAAGATTCTTCTTGCTCTAGCATCATTCTTCCTCCAATGAGACTTGTCTTCTTCAATGTCTTGCTATGGAAACTTCAAATTGACAAGATTTAAGCGATCATTTTCTCCCAAGATGAGAACTCTATACTTCCAAGAGATAAAGTTTGTGGCTCCATCAAGATGATCTTCAACCTTCATTCCAATTATCTTGCCTCCAGATTTGAACTAGAAACCCTAGTAGGAGCTAGGTCAAAAATGAAATTTGGAATCTTGTGAAACTGAATCCAAAGGTTAATGTGCCTTATCAAGGTGAGATAAGAGGAGATAAGATCAAGCCAAAACTTTGGACAAAACTTGGGTCAAAAATGAAACTTCTCGGAACTGGATTTTTTCTGCATCAATAGATGTGCCTTCTCTTGGGCAAAATTTCCATGTCACTTTTTCTCCTGGATTGGTGAGGGGAGGCCTTAGAATTTCAATCCCTAGCTTTCGACAATGTCATCTATAACTACTTTGATACCATGTTAGAAATTGGCAGTTCTAAAACCATGATACCTAGAAGAATGACGGAGCACATAAACAAATTGGGTGTGGAGCTCGTTTAACCACAATGATGATCTATCACCTCCCAACCATAGACAATACAACACTATTGTCTCCCATAGCTCAAGACTTTCGATAGAGAATGATGTACATCAAAATGGAATCTAAAGGTTAATGTGCCTTATCAAGGCAAGTTGAGAGGAGATAAGATCGAGCCAAAACTATGGACCGAAATTGGGTAAAAAATGAAACTTCTCAGAACTCAATTTTTCCTTCATCAATAGATGCAGCTTCTCTTGGGAGAAGTTTTGAACTCACTTTTTATCCTATATTGGTGAGGGTTGGCCTTAGAATGTGAAGCCCTATCTTTCGACAATGGCTTCTAGAACTGCTTTGGTACGATGTTAAAAATTGGCAGTTGTAAAACCAAGACCACTAGAAGAAAGATAGAGCACATAAACAAACTGGGTGTGGAGCTTGTTTAACCATGATGATGATCTATCACCTCCCAACCATAGACAATACAACACTATTGTCTCCCCCGAGCTCACACCTTTCAATAGAGAACGATGTACATCCAAATGGATATTGACCAAGCCTAAATTCTACTCCCAGTGGCCTTTAAATGTCATTCGTCAGACACCCTTGTATGTAGATTGTGGGAAACAATACTGTCAGTGGCCAAGCTTGACTTCTATCCCCAAAAGCCTTAAAATTCCTTCCATTATACACCCTCAGTGGTCGGTGGTGGACCACCAAGGTGTCAGTGGGCGCCCACTAACACTCTGGTGGTCCACCATCGACCACTAAGGGTGTATCATGAACGACATTTGAACATCATCAACTATACAAGTCAGCCTTGGTGATTAACAATCATCATTCTATTGCTGCCGCAACTGTTCTCCCCAAATTTATTGTTATTTAAATTCTGAGCCCCTCCTCATCATCTTTGCTTGGTTTGATCGTTAAATTCTTGAGCCTCTTGGGCGTATCTTATTTTCGTTTCACTTTGAAGATGGATGTGAGTCGGTTTATGTATGCCTTGTTCAGTTTTGGTTTGAGTCGTGGATGTCTGGTTTACTAGTTGATAAAAGAAAGGGGGAAAATCGTTGTCCTTCAGAGTTGACTTTTCGAAGAAATAACGAACCCAGCCGTGACTGATCCTTAAAATTGTTTGAGTACTTGTTTTTTCTTGTGATCGGGCCTCTTTTTAATTTCAGATCGGAATTTGTGATTTTCTTTCCCGCCACCGTTGCAGCGCTCAGATCATTTTAGCGTCCGACTCTCCAAGTTTCTCCGACGTCCGATTCGTGTTAAACCTTAAACCGCTTACCCGAAGCCCTGGCTCATCCGCCGTTGCGGCTGGGAGATTCTTTTAACTTCCGATGTTAAAGTCGCCCGATGTCCAACTATTTCTCCTGCCCACTTCGTGTATCTTCGAGCTCTCTTTCCCGCCATTGCGGCTCTGAAAGTATTCCAGCCTTCGAAGCTCAAAACCGTCCGATGGCCGATTTAAAGCCCCTCTTACTTGCGTTTGCTAGCCCACGACTTAAGCCTCGCCTGCCGTTGTGGCTGGGAGAACCTTTTGGTCTCCAAGCTTACTTCCTTTCGAATGTCGATTCATCAGTTTCCCACCCAAAGCTTGATCATTTTTCTTCTTCGAACAAGAGACGAACCCAGCCATTTTCTTGTGGAATTGTCGTTCAATTGTTAGAATCTAATGCTTTGTTTGCGACACCTTTGAAACAAATGATGCTTGTCGATTTACTGCAGAGAGTCTTGAGGAGACCAGTCAACCTACCATGATGTGAAGAAAGACGGACCATCTGGCAGAGGTATAAGTGAAGCTCAAGGAATTGTCGTGGAAAACCATGGCCGTAGAAGACAAAATCCGGAATAATGAATACGCAGAAACGGATCAGTTACCAAGTGGTTCATGATTGCATGCACACAAAAAATTGGAATGTGAAGCGTTCGAGAAGCGGAAAGGTCATGCGTCTGGGGAGAAAATGAAACACTCTGTAGGGGGAGTTAAATATGGGAAAGGGGAACTAAGAAAGGGCTTTTTCCCTGGAAAATTTTGTAAATGTTTGCTTGTAAGAGGAACTACTTCGTTTTGCATAGAAAACTGCAATTTTACCCGTCGCAGAGAGTAAAAATGGGATGTATCAATGCTATTCAATGAATTATGTTGAAGAGGGACTATTTTGTTTTCAGCTGTGTTCATGTACTGTGAGAATATTTGCTTTCCTGAACCTATGTTCTTGTTAAATGTTCTTCGGTATATTTTAGGATATTTTCCACTGTGAGTAATAGATGATGTGTTTTATATAAAGCAATTGGCTATCTGGTTGTTTGAATATCTGTAATTGCTCATGTGTTTTTTGAAAGGAGTATCAGCTAACTGTAACTCTTCATAGTGCATGTTCTAAGTGTATTACTCACCAGAAATGACAAGTCTTGCTCCCTAGGGATAGAGTAGATAGTTATTTTATTTCCTGTTGTCTGTGATTTGAATGTTTGTGAGCTTTAAGATGAGAGGTAAGAACCCGCGCATCACATTGTGACTGCTCCTTCCATCTTTATCACCCTGCATTTAGTTAGGCACTTGCATTTCATATCTTAAGTCAAAACACAAAAAATCGGTGTACCGGGCTGCAACCGGTAAAGCCTTTGTTTTGTTACTTGACCTACGGTAGCCGGACCGCAAACCAGACGGATTCCCTATACCAAACAATCAACGGGCTAGTTGGGAAAGTTGATTGGGGAGAATCCCTTTCTGTTGTCACCTGCGAATTACCAGGCCTCAATAGTTTTTGGTGCTAGAAGGAGGGCCACCAGTGCATGGCTGGCCGAGGAAACCCGTTTTCCCGAGATTATTCCGCCGGTTACAGTTCTGAAAATAGTGGACCGCATAATCCAATTCCGGAAGAAGAAAAAAGAGAACATCTATATGCTATTGGTAACGAAGTAGTTAACAACCTAAGAAGACACACCCAGGCATATGTAAAGAAGCTTGGAGGGTTTCCAATTATCCCTGACTTACCTAGAAGAGAGTACAAGAAGAAAGACCATCCTATAGCAGAAGATTCATTGTTGGTTGGAGACTGGGAAGAACATGTAGAGACTGCTTTGCAAGAAGTTGAGCTACCTTTGAATCAAGAAGGCCCAGAAACCCCTTACATTTCTCCTCTTCACACCCCTGTTGGTTCACCTCCTCGCTCTCCACCTCAACTCATGGCCGGTGTTAATGCCAATCAACCTCCTCCCAATCCACCAAATCCACCACCTGCATGGAAAGCCAGGTCACCCCTAAACCTGACTCCCCCTTTGCATGACCTACCTCAAGCCTTTGAGAAGTTACTGCCTAAATTTGACCCCAATGAGAAGATCCTAGTGGACGATCACCTACAAAGTTTCTACTTGGAAATAGAAGGTTTGAGGGCTGGGGAACATGAAGATGTAGTGTGCAGACTTTTCCCGCATACCCTCAAAGGAGCTGTTGCATCTTGGTACTTTGGGTTGCCTGCTAATTCTATCCTGGATTGGGATACTTTCGAGAGAATTTTCAGAAGTAAGTATGTAGTTCAAAAGACTCACGCAGCCCTTATGAAAGGACTATGTGCACTGAAGAAAGAGAAAAAGGAAAAAGTGCACAGTTTCACACAAATGTTCACAGCATATCTTAAGAACTTTTCTGAAACAGACAAGCCTTCAGACAAAGTACTAATTGAGTACTATACTTCAGCTTTGGGTCCTGATCTGGCCATGTTTGCGAAAGGTAGGGCCAAGCCTACTCTGACAGAAACCTATGAAGAAGCAGAAGTGGTGGAGGCTGAAAGAGAGAGTATTGAAGATTACCCCGAACAGTCAGGAGAGAGAAGGAAAAATTTATTGTTCACTAATCCTAAAGAGGAGAAAGCACCAGATTATGAAAGTATGTCCAAAATGATGCAAAAGCTGTCTAATAAGATCATAGACTTGGAAAAAGAGAAGGAAACATAGAAGTTCTACAGGCCTTATTATAAGAAAAGGGAGGAAAACAATCAGTCCCAACCTCCTCCTCACAATACTGTATCTATGAATCTGACAGAGATAGGGATGGAAAATTTCTGCACCTTTCACTAGCAGCCTCACTCCAAAAGGAACTGTCCACAATGGATAAATTCAATGACGTTAGTTATGAATCAGATGTTGGATTCGAGACTAACGGAAGAAGATGATGATGAAAAGAAAGAAAATGCTGCTTCTACTTCTACAAAGGAACAGGAAGAAGAGACTATGGCATTATGGAGTTCTGTCTCCTTACTCGATGCGAAAGAAGGTATAACTAAAAAGCACAAAGATATTAGGGAGGATAACGTGACAACTAGAAGTCAAGGGATGGTTAGCGATGACAGTCTTTTACTCCCAAAGATCAGAAGGCTGCAAAGAAATATCAGGAAGAAATTTCAAGATAAATCTGTGGCTGCTAAGACTTCGAAATTCACTATTACCAGCCAAGATCCTAAGCAGAACAGAATACTGCCTGAACTAAACAAAGAAAAGGTGAATGATGATAAATCTCAGTCCATTAAACAACAAATAGAATATGACATTGTTGAAGATTTAAAAAAGATAAAGGCAAACGTCCCTCTGTTTGAAATGTGCAAAGTACCTCAACAAAAAGAAAGGTTGTTGAAAGCACTGGAAACATCAGAAGAGGAGTGGCCTGCTGACAATCAACCTCTGGATGAAGAAGAAATTGGAGAAGCTAGCACTGGAGGTAAGTCTTAAACTAAACAGCCACCCTTCCTCCCGATGTTTGAAATTTTTAACCATAACGTTCACAATTGTCTAGTAGACTCAGGGGCATCAATTAATGTCATGCCCATATCAGTATGTAAGAAAATCAATGGGAAGTTTAAGCCAACCACGTGGAGGGTGGTGCAATTGGATAGGACAGACGTTAAGGTAATTGGTGAGATGGAGGATGTTCTAATCCGTTTGGCATCAAATGACAAAGTATGCCAGGTTATTAACATCGTAGTGGCTGATATACCAGACGCTTACGGCCTGGTCCTGAGCATAGATTGGTCAGCTAAATTGAATGGATATTTCGCCTCAGATTGGTCGCACCTGTGGTTGTCGTACAAAGGAAGTCCCAATCAGATTAAGGTTTTGAGAGAACCTCACATGAAGTACAATGTTACTCAACTGGATGAGAAGAATATACCGGTCGAACCTATGTTGGGAAACTATTTCCTCGAACTGGAACCAGGGAACTATCAAGCGGAGGAGGCCAGTGACACATCTAACACCCAGCTTGATCTCCTTCGTTTTTCTTAGGCTGATGAGATTGATTGTAAAATTGTAGATTTAGCAGTAGGTGTAGATTCATTTTCAGTAGTTAATGATTTTTGGACTTTATTTTTTGATGGCTCAAAGACATTAGAAGGGTCAGGGGCTGGTTGCGTCCTTATTGATCCACAAAAGAATAAACATTTCTTGTCATGTAGATTAGAGTTTGAATGTACTAACAATACAGCCGAATATGAAGCACTGGTACAGGGACTCAAGAAAGCGATTGAATTGAAGGTAAGTAATTTAAAAGTTTTTGGAGACTCAGAAATAGTTGTAAAGCAAATAAAAAACCAAATACATTGTGTTTCCCCCCACTTGAAAGCTTACCAAAACGAGGTATGGGATTTGCTTAAATGTTTTCATGCATTCAATATTATTTCAATCCCAAGAATTAAAAACGCAGCTGCTGATCTATTGACCACATCGACCGCTAGACTCGTACCTACTAACAATCATTGTTCTGTTGAACTCCTTTTCAGGCCCTCTGTACCGGATATGATCACCAACCTGCGAGTATTTGATGATGATCAGCAAATAATATAATGCTTGACGAATGAAGAGGTGTTCAAAGGAGCAATCATAGATGATGAAGAACATCAGGCTGAGATGAAATATGACAATTTCATCCCGAAAGGGGTCAGAACATTAGAAAAGATGTTTGAATTGAATGAAAAGTTCAGGAGACCCTCCAATGTAAAGACTCACAGCTCTACGCTGCAGTTCGAGCTAATTAATTTGGGGAATGAGGTGAAACCTAAATTTGTAAATATCGGTAAATGTTGCTCACCAGCCGAAACGGTAAGGTTTGTTAGTCTGTTTAAACAGTATAAGGATGTATTCAGGTGGATGTATGAATATTTGAAAACCTACAACACCAACATCATCAAGCATATCGTCCCTATTAAAGCGGGCGTCAAGCCATATCAGCAGCCATTGAGGAAGATGCACCCAAAGTTGGAACCACTAATCCAGAGCGAAGTGAAGAAATTGTTGGACGCTATAATTATTTTTAAAGTTAGACACTCTGAGTGGGTGTCAAATTTAGTGCCAGTTAGAAAAAAATCGGGAGAAATCAGACTGTGCGTGGACTTCAGAAACTTAAACCGCACCTTAGATAAAGACAACTATCCGGTGCCTCCCATGGAGTAGTTGTTACAGATGGTTTCTGGTTCTGAATTGTTTTCATTATTAGATGGGTTCTCTGGTTACAACCAAGTGTTAGTAGCAGAGGAAGATAGATCGAAGACAATGTTCAGAACTAAATGGGGGACTTTTTCCTATAGAAGGATGCCTTTTGGACTGATTAACGCTAGAGTGACATTTCAGAGAGCTATGGACATAGATTTCCGTGGACTGATTGGACGAAATGTTGTGGTATACCTTGATGACATCACAATATTTTTGAAGAAAATAGGGGAGCACACGTCCCACCTGAAGCAAATTTTCGAACGCTGCCGGAAATATGGCATTTCCCTCAATCCTAAGAAGTGCATTTTTGCGGTCACAGAGGGAAAGTTACTGGGACATATAGTTTCAAAGAGAGGCATATCTATAGACCCAGAAATAATTAAGGCCATTGAACAAATCCCTATGCCCCATAATAAAAAGGGAATGCAATATTTCATGGGAACAATAAATTTCGTACGAAGGTTTGTGCCTGATTTTGCCCAGACTGTTAAGCCACTGCAGCAGATGGTCAAGCAAAATGCACAGTTTAAGTGGACCAAAACTGAAAAGAATGCTTTCAGTAAAATCAAGACTGATGTTGCACATGCTCCCTCCCTGAAAAGTCCATACTTTGGTAAAGACTTTATTATGTACACATTTGCATATGGTGATTCATTGGCAGCCGTGCTTAAGCAAAAAGAGGATGGGGGTGATGAATTCCCAATCTCTTTCATGAGAACTGGGCTTCAAGGGGATGAATTAAACTACCCAGCCATTGATAAGTAGGCTTACGTAGCATTTAAGGCAGTAAAGCAATTCAGGCCTTACATATTAAAAAATCGAACAAAGGTAATAGTCCCTTACCTAGCTGTAAGATCCCTTCTCATTCAGAAAGAGTTAGGAGAAAGAAGGGGCAACTAGGTAACAACTCTTCAAGAATAAGACCTTGAATTCAAGCCAGCCTCTATAGTGAAAGGTCAAGAATTATGCAAAATGATGACTGGAAGCAGAAACAATGAAGAACAAGCATGGGAAGATAAAGCCGAATTGCATGTAATGGATGTATGTCCTTTGTTCACAGCTCCTGAGTCCTGGTATAGAGACCTTCTGCATTACTTGCAGTCAGGGCTGTTACCAGAACATTGGAGTTCAAAACAAAGGAGAGCTCTGTGTTTGAAATCAGCTTCCTACCAAATCATAGAAGGCGTATTATTCAGAAAGAACTACAATGGAGTCCTCCTGAGATGCTTGGAGAAAGAGGATGCTGAGAAAGTAATGTCTGAATTACATGTTGGTCCGGCTAGGGGACATTATTCAGGGGACACTACAGCCCACAAAATCCTTAGAGCTGGTTACTATTGGCCGACACTCTTTAAAGATGCACATGCACATGTCAGGACATGTGATATTTGTTAAAGGTGTGGTGGGAGACAGCCTAAAGCAGCAGCGCCCTTAAAGCCTGTAATGATCACGGAACCATTTAAGCAATGGGGGCTGGATATTATTGGAGAAATAAAACCCAATTCTTCCCTGCTGCACAAGTACATTCTTATTGCTACTGATTATTTCACTCGCTGGGTCGAAGCTATCCCACTGGGCAAAATAAATGAAGACGAAGTCATCAGCTTCGTACAAGATCATATCATGACCAGGTTTGGAGTTCCAATGTCGTTATTTTTTGACAATGCTAAATATTTTTCATCAATTAAATTGACTGCATTTGCTCATGATAAAGGGATAAAATTACATTACTCTGCTAACTACTATCTGCAAGGGAATGGTCTGGCTGAGTCCTCTAATAAAAACCTCATTAGAATTTTGAAGAAGACTGTAGTAGAAAACCAGAGAAGTTGGCACTCAGCCTTACCCAATGCCCTGTGGGCTGACAGAGTCACCCCCAAGTCTGTAATAGGAGTGTCACCCTATACTCTTGTGTACGATAAGGAGGCCATCCTGCCCCCCAATATCATGCTACCAGCTTCCATCCTAGCCCAAGAGTCTAGGGGGTCAGATGACGAGGTTCTCCAAATAAGGATATACAATCTTCTGAAAGCAGAGGAGGCCAGATCCAAGGCTAGAGAATGTTTTAAACAACAGTAGGAGATAGTAAAAAGATGGTTTGACAAACATAAAGCTGGGAAAAGGGACTTGGAAGTGGGAGACCTAGTTCTCAAATGGGATCATCCCCATGACGAGAAGGGAAAGCATACTAAGTTCCAACAATTGTGGGTAGGCCCATTTCAGATCAAAGCAAAACTTGGCCCTGCTGCTTACAAGCTGCAAGATTTACAGGGATGGGAGGAGAACCTGCCAGTTAATGGTTTGGTTCTCAAGCCTTATTTTTCTTGAAGTTGTCTTTGAGTTTTCTGTCTTGTATATAAATAAGCTGTGGGGTTGTTTTCGAGTCATGATTTCATTTGATTTAATTTTAAGTTTTGATTTTCAATAAGGGGAACGAACTTGCGGTTGTCTGGAGGATATTAAGGTCTTTCAGGAATAGCAAATACGTTGAGTATCAGCCTGTGGGTTGCTAAAAGATTTCTTCCAGCCTAACAATTTTCTCGAATAAAATGTTGTGTGCTTTGAAGTCCTGCTTAACCCCTGTAAATTAAACCGGATTCGAGGAGTCTGGAGTACTACGTCAGGGCTCCATCCACGTCACATTTAAAATGTTCTAAGGAGCGACAGTAAAAGACCCATGGGAAGAAGCAAGGTGAACAGCGTATTAAATATAAATGATCACATGCCAAGGAACGGATGCCAAAAGGCAAATAAAGAGTCAAAAATTCTATAAAAGAATCATAAATCAAAGCAGGTGCTAAATCATAAGTACTAAATTTCCGAAAGATCCTCTCCGTCCGTGAGCTGAAACTTGAAGCACACCACTCACACAAAAGGACACTATGGGATAGAGGATCCTGAATTAAAATTCAGTAAGAAAGGCGTACAGAAGGACTTAGATGAAAGGGAAAAAAGTCCAAAAGAACAAAAGTGTTAAAATGGCATGGGAACGAGGAACAAATGAATATTGCTATTTACTATCGGCTGCAATCCTGTGGTGTCCACACTGTGAGCTACCTGAAAATAGAGGTAATATTGAAACTCATACTCTGGCCTCAGCATAGCTATCTGGACTTGAAGGTCTCAGTTTTCCTTTTCCCCCAATGGACCATCATCAATCATTAAGGTACACACTTCTGTCGGTTGAGAAATCCATCTAGATAGCTGGAAGAATTCATTTGATGCATTTTTGCTATGAAACAGTCTGCCACTCAAAGAAAAGTTACCAAGAGATCTAGGTTCACCAGGAAATCGCCAGTTGTTGCTGCTGCAACTGTTCTCCCCAAATTTATTGTTATTTAAATTCTGGGCCCCTCCTCATCATCTTTGCTTGGTTTGATCGTTAAATTCTTGAGCCTCTTGGGCGTATCTTATTTTCATTTCACTTTGAAGATGGATGTCAGTCGGTTTATGTATGCCTTGTTTAGTTTTGGTTTGAGTCGTGGATGTCTGGTTTACTGGTCGATAAAAGAAAGGGGGAAAATCGTTGCCCTTCAGAGTTGACTTTTCGAAGAAATAATGAACCTAGCCGTTCCTGATCCTTAAAACTGTTTGAGTACTTGTTTTTTTCTTGTGATCGGGCCTCTTTTTAATTTCAGATTGGAAGCTGTGAGTTTCTTTCCCGCCACCATTGCAGCTCTCAGATCATTTTAGCGTCCGACTCTCCAAGTTTCTCCGACGTCCGATTTGTGTTAAACCTTAAACCGCTTACCCAAAGCCCTGGCTCATCCACCGTTGCAGCTGGGAGATTCTTTTAACTTTCGATGTTAAAGTCGCCCGACGTCTGATTATTTCTCCCGCCCGCTTCCCGTATCTCTGAGCTCTCTTTCTCGCCGTTGCGGCTCTGAAAGTCTTCCGGCCTTCGAAGCTCAAAACCGTCCAATGGCCGATTTAAAGCCCCTCTTCCTTGTGTTTGCTGGCCCACGACTTAAGCCTCGTCCACCATTGCGGCTGGGAGAACCTTTTGGTCTCCGAGCTTAATTCCTTTCGACTATCGATTCATCAGTTTCCCGCCCAAAGCTCGATCGTTTTTCTTCTCCGAACAAGAGACGAACCCAGCCATTTTCTTGTGGAATTGTCGTTCAATTGTTAGAATCTAATGCTTTGTTTGCGACGCCTTTGAAACAAATGATGCTTGTCAATTTACTGCAGAGAGTCTTGAGGAGACCAGTCAACCTACCATGATGTGAGGAAAGACGGACCGTCTGGCAGAGGTATAACTGAAGCTCAGGGAATCGCCATGGAAAACCATGGCCGTAGAAGACAAAATCCAGAATAATGAATACACAAAAATGGATCAGTTACCAAGTGGTTCATGATTGCATGCACACAAAAAATTAGAATGTGAAGCGTTCGAGAAGCAGAAAGGTCATGCGTCTGGGGGGAAAACGAAACACTCTGTAGGGAGAGTTAAATATGGGAAAGGGGAACTGAGAAAGGGCTTTTTCCTTGGAAAATTTTGTAAATGTTTGCTTGTAAGAGGAACTACTTCGTTTTGCACAGAAAACTACAATTTTACCTGTCGGAGAGAGTAAAAATGGGATGTATCAATGCTATTCAATGAATTATGTTGAAGAGGGACTATTTCGTTTTCAGCTGTGTTCATGTACTGTGAGAATATTTGTTTTCCTGAACCTATGTTCTTGTTAAATGTTCTTTGGTATATTTTAGGATATTTTCCACTGTGAGTAATAGATGATGTGTTTTATATAAAGCAATTGGTTATCTGCTTGTTTGAATATCTGTAATCGCTCATGTGTTTTTTGAAAGGAGTATCAGCTAACTGTAACTCTTCGTAGTGCATGTGCTAAGTGTATTACTCACCAGAAATGACAAGTCTTGCTCCCTAGGGATAGAGTAGATAGTTAGTTTATTTCCTGTTGTCTGTGATTTGAATGTTTATGAGCTTTAAGATGAGAGGTAAGAACCTGCGCATCACATTGTGACTGCTCCTGGCATCTTTATCACCCTGCATTTAGTTCGGCACTTGCATTTCATATCTTAAGTCAAAACACAAAAACTCGGTGGACCGGGCCGCAACCAGTAAAGCCTTTGTTTTGTTACTTGACCTACGGTAACCGGACCGCAAACCGGACGGATTCCCTATACCAAACAATCAAAGGGATAGTTGAGAACGTTGATTGGGGAGAATCCATTTCTGTTGTCCCCTGCGAATTACCAAACCTCAACACATTCCTTTACGGTTTTGAGCATCTTCCTTGTCATCTTATTTTGTGATATTTGAGGAACCAAATGATCCCCAACTTAGTCTACCAAGATTCTTCTTGCTCTTGCATCACTTTTCCTCCAATGACACTTGTATTCTTCAGCGTCTAGTTCTGGAACCTTCTCCTTGACAAGCTTTAAGAGATCATTTTCTTACAAGATGAGAACTCTAGACTTCCAAGAGATGAAGTTTGTGGCTCCATCAATATTATCTTCAATCGTCATGCAGATTTTACTTAGAAACCCTAGAAGGAGCTAGGTCAAAATTTAAGTTTGGAATCTTGTGAAACTGAATCCAAAGGTTAATGTGCCTTATCAAAGTGAGTTGAGAGGAGGTAACATCAAGCCAAAACTATTGACCGAAATGGGGTAAAAAATGAAGCTTCTCAAAATTGGATTTTTCCTTCATTAATAGATGCGTCTTCCCTTGGATGAAGTTTCCAAGTCATTTTTTCTCCTAGATCGGTGAGGGGATGCCTCAGAATGTCAAGCCAAAGCTTTCGACAATGGCTTCTAGAACTGCTTTGATACCATGTTAGAAATTGGTACCTGTAAAACCAAGATCACTAGAAGAAAGGCAGAGCACATAAACATACAGGGTGTGGAGCTCGTTTAACCACGGTGATGTTCTATCACCTCCCAACCATAGACAATACCACACTGGTGTCTTCTCCGAGCTGAAACCTTTCAATAGAGAACGATGTACATCCAAATGGATGTTGACCGAGCCTAAATTCTACTCTTGCTGGCCTTTAAATGCCATTCGTCATAAACCCTTGTAGGTCGATTGTGCGCCACAGCATGAGTGTCAGTGGCCAAGACTGACTTCTATCCCAAATGGCCTTTAAATGCATTCCGTCATACAACCTCAGTGGTCGGTGGTTGACCACCAAGGTGTTACAAGATCGCCCACTAACACTGTGGTGGTCGGCCACCGACCACTAATGGTGTATAATGAACGGTATTTGAATGTCATAGCCCATACAAGTCAGGCTTGACCATTAACAACCACCATTCCTTTAGGGTTTTAAAATCTTTCTAGTCGTCTTCTTTTGCGAGATTTGAGGAACCAAATGATCGTTGACCGATTCAACCAAGATTCTTCTTGCTCTGCAATCACTCTTCCTCCAATGAGACTTGTCTTCTTCAGCGTCTGGTTCTGGAACCTTCTCATTGACAAGCTTTAAGAGATCATTTTCTTCCAAGATGAGAACTCTAGACTTCCAAGAGATGAAGTTTGTGGCTCCATCAAGATGATCTTCAACCTTCATTCCAATCATCATGCGTTCATTTTTGAACTAGAAACCCTAGTAGGAGCTAGATCAAAAATGATTTTTGAAATCTTGTGAAATTGAATCCAAAGGTTAACGTGCCTTATCAAGGCAAGTTGAGAGGAGATAAGATCGAGCCAAAACTATAAACTGAAATTGGGCCAAAAATGAAATTTCTCAAAACTTGATTTCTCCTTCAATAATAGATGTGCCTTCCCTTGGGCGAAGTTTCTAGGTCACTTTTTATCTTGGATCGGTGAAGAAAGAAAAAGCACATAAACAAATTCGGTGTGGAGCTCGTTTAACCACGGTGATGATATATCACCTCGCAACCATAGATAATACAACACTATTGTCTCCCCCGAGCTCAGACCTTTCAATAGAGAACAATGTACATCCAAATGGATTCTTACTGAGCCAAAATAATACTCCCACTACATCTCATTTAACCATGGTGATGATCTATCACCTCCCAACCATAGACAATACAACACTATTGTCTCCCCCGACCTCAGACCTTTCAATAGAGAACGATGTATATCCAAATGGATTTTTACTGAACCTAAATTATACTCGCACTGGCCTTTAAATGCCATTCATCATACACCCTTGTAGGTCGATTGTGGGCCATAATAGTTTCAATGGCCAAGCCTGACTTCTATCCCAGATGGCCTTCAAATGCATTCCGTCATACACCCTCGGTGGTCGGTGGCGGACCACCAAGGTGTTAGTGGGCGCCCACTAACACTGTGGTTTTCCACCACTGACCACTAGGGGTGTATAATGAACAGCATTTGAACGTCATCTCCCATACAAGTCAAGATTGACCATTAACAATCATAATTCCTTTAGGGTTTTGAACATATTCCTAGTCGTCTTCTTTTGCGAGATTTGAGGAACCAAATGATCCCTAACTGAGTCTACCAAGATTCTTCTTACTCTGGCATCACTCTTCCTACAATGAGACTTGTCTTCTTCAACGTTTGGTTCTGGAACCTTCTCATTGACAATATTTAAAAGATCATTTTCTTCCAAGATGAGAACTATAGACTTCCAAAAGATGAAGTTTGTGGCTCCATCAAGATTATCTTCAACCTTCATTCCAATCATCTTGCCTGCAAAATTGAACTAGTAACCCTAGTAGGAGCTAGGTCAAAAATGAAGTTTGGAATCTTGTTAAACTGAATCCAAAGGTTAATATGCCTTATGAAGGCAACTTGAGAGGAGATAAGGTTGAGCCAAAACTATGGACTAAAATTGGGTAAAAAATGAAACTTCTCAGAACTGGATTTTTCCTTCATCAATAGATGCACCTTCCCTTGGGCAAAATTTCCAAGTCACTTTTTCTCCTGGATTAATGAGCGGTGGCCAAAGTTTCTAAGTCTGGTTTTCTCCCGGATTGCTAAGGAGAGGCCTCAAAATGTCAAGCCTTAGCTTTCGACATTGGCTTCTAGAACTGCTTTGATACCATGTTAGAAATTGGCAGTTGTAACACTAGGACCACTAGAAGAAAGGCAGAGTACATAAACAAACTGGGCGTGGAGCTCGTTTAACGACGGTGATTATCTATCACCTCAGAAACATAGACAATACAACACTATTATCTCCCCCGACCTCAAACTTATCATTAGAGAACGATATACATCCAAATGGATGTCGACTGAGCCTAAATTCTACTCCCAATGGCGTTTAGATGCCATTCTCCATACGCCCTTGTAGGTCTATTGTGGACCACAATAGTGTCAGTGGCCAAGCCTGACTCCTATTTCTGACGGGCTTAAAATTCCTTCAATTATACACCATCAGTGTTCGGTGGTGGACCACCAAGGTGCTGGTGGGCTCCCACCAACACTCTGGTGGTCCACCACCAACCACTAAGGGTGTATAATTAATGGCATTTGAATGTCGTCACCCATACAAGTCAATCTTGGTCATTAACAATCATCATTCCTTTAGAGTTTTGAACATCTTCATAGTCGTCTTCATTTGCAAGATTTGAGGAACCAAATGATCCCTAATTGAGTTTACCAAGATTCTTCTTGCTCTAGCATCACTCTTCCTGCAACGAGACTTGTCTTCTTCAACGTCTTGCTCTGGAACCTTCTCATTAACAAGATTTAAGAGATCATTTTCTCCCAAGATGAGAACTCTAGACTTACAAGAGATAAAGTTTGTGGCTCCATCAAGATGATCTTCAACCTTCATTCCAATCATCTTGCCTCCATATTTGAAATAGAAACCCTAGTAGGAGCTAGGTCAAAAATGAAATTTGGAATCTTGTGAAACTGAATCCAAAGTTTAATGTACCTAATCAAGGCGATTTGAGAGGAGATAGGATCGAGCCAAAACTTTGGACAAAAATTGGGTCAAAAATGAAACTTCTCCAAACTGGATTTTTCCTTCATCAATAGATGTGCCTTCCCTTGGGCAAAATTTCCATGTCACTTTTTCTCCTGGATTGGTGAGGGGAGGCCTCAAAATTTCAAGCCCTAGCTTTTGACAATGTCATATATAACTACTTTGATACCATGTTAGAAATTGACAGTTCTAAAACCATGATACCTAGAAGAATGACAGAGCACATAAACAAATTGGGTGTGGAACTCGTTTAACCACGATGATGATCTATCACCTCGCAACCATAGACAATACAACACTATTATCTCCCATAGCTAAAGCCTTTCGATAGAGAATGATGTACATCAAAATGAAATCTAAAGGTTAATGTGCCTTATCAAGGCGAGTTCAGAGGAGATAAGATTGAGCCAAAACTATGGACCGAAATTGGGTCAAAAATGAAACTTCTCAGAACTCGATTTTTCCTTCATCAATAGATGTGCCTTCCCTTGGGTGAAGTTTCCAACTCACTTTTTCTCCTATATTGGTGTGGGGAGGCCTTAGAATGTGAAGCCCTAGCTTTCGACAATGGCTTCTAGAACTGCTTTGGTACGATGTTAAAAATTGGCAGTTGTAAAACCAAGACCACTAGAAGAAAGACAGAGCACATAAACAAACTGGGTGTGGAGCTCGTTTAACCACGATAATGATATATCACCTCCAAACCATAGACAATACAGCACTATTGTCTCCCCCGAGCTCACACCTTTCAATAGAGAATGATGTACATTCAAATGGATATTAACCGAACCTAAATTCTACTCCCAGTGGCCTTTAAATTCCATTCGTCAAACACCCTTGTATGTCGATTGTGGGAAACAATAGTGTCAGTGGCCAAGCTTGACTTCTATCCTCGAAAACCTTAAAATTCCTTCCATTATACACGCTCAGTGGTCGGTGGTGGACCACCAAGGTGTTAGTGCGAACCCACTAACAATGTGGTGGTCCATCACCGACCACTAAGGGTGTATAATGAACTGCATTTGAACGTCATCGACTATACGACTCAGGCTTGGCCATTAACAATCACCATTCTTTTACGGTTTTGAACATATTCCTTGTAGTCTTCTTTTATGATATTTGACGAACCAAATGATCCCTAACTTAGTCTACCAATATTTTTCTTGCTCTTGCATCACTCTTCCTCCAATGACACTTTTCTTCTTCAGCGTCTAGTTCTGAAACCTTCTTATTGACAAGCTTTAAGAGATCATTTTCTTACAAGATGAGAACTATAGACTTCCAAGAGATGAAGTTTGTGGCTCCATCAAGATTATCTTCAACCGTCATGCTGATTTCACTTAGAAATCCTAGAAGGAGCTAAGTCAAAATTTATGTTTAGAATCTTGTGAAACTGAATCCAAAGGTTAATGTGCCTTATCAAAGCGAGTTGAGAGGAGATAACATCAAGCCAAAACTATTGACCGAAATTGGGTAAAAAATGAAGCTTCTTAAAAATGGATTTTTCCTTCATTAATAGATGCACCTTCCCTTGGCCAAAGTTTCCAAGTCACTTTTTCTCCTGGATCGGTGAGGGGATGCCTCAGAATGTCAAGCCAAAGCTTTGGACAATGGCTTCTAGAACTACTTCGATACCATGTTAGAAATTGGTAGCTATAAAACCAAGATCACTAGAACAAAGGCAGAACATATTAACATACAGGGTGTGGAGTTCGTTTAACCATGGTGATGTTCTATCACCTCCCAACCATAGACAATACAACATTATTGTCTTCTCCGAGCTCAAACCTTTAAACAGAGAACGATGTACATCCAAATGGATGTTGACCGAGCCTAAATTCTACTCTCACTGGCCTTTAAATGCCATTTGTCATACACCCTTGTAGGTCGATTGTGCCCCACAACATGAGTGTCAGTGGCCAAGCCTGACTTCTATCCCAAATGACCTTAAAATCCATTCCGTCATACAACCTCAATGGTCAGTGGTTGACCACCAAGGTGTTACTAGACGCCCACTAACACTGTGGTGGTCTGCCACCAACCACTAATGGTGTATAATGAACGGCATTTGAATGTCGTCACCCATACAAATCAGGCTTGACCATTAAGAACCACCATTCCTTTATAGTTTTAAAATATTTCTAGTCGTCTTCTCTTGTGAGATTTGACGAACCAAAAGATCGCTGACCGAGTCAACCAAGATTCTTCTTGCTCTGCAATCACTCTTCCTCCAATGAGACTTGTCTTCTTCAGCATCTGGTTCTGGAACCTTCTCATTGACAAGCTTTAAGAGATCATTTTCTTTCAAGATGAGAACTCTAGACTTCCAAGAGATGAAGTTTGTGGCTCCATCAAGATGATCTTCAACCTTCATTCCAATCATCTTGCGTGCATATTTGAACTAGAAACCCTAGTAGGAGCTAGATCAAAAATGAATTTTGAAATATTGTGAAATTGAATCCAAAGGATAACATGTGTTATTAAAGAAAGCTGAGAGGAGATAAGATCGATCCAAAACTATAAACCGAAATTGGGCCAAAAATGAAATTTCTCAGAACTGAATTTCTCATTGGGCGAAGTTTCCAGGTCACTTTTTCTCCTGGATCGGTGAAGGGAGACCTCAAAATGTTAAGCCCTAGCTTTCAACAATGGCATTTAGAATAGCCTTCATACCATGTTAGAAATTGACCGTTGTAAAACCAAGATCACTAGAAGAAAGAAAAAGCACATAAACAAACTCGGTGTGGAGCTCGTTTAACCACGGTTATGATCTATCACCTCCCAACCATAGACAATACAACACTACTGTCTCCCCCGAGCTCAGACCTTTCAATAGAGAACGATGTACATCCAAATGGATTTTTACAGAGCCAAAATAATACCCCCACTGGAGCTCTTTTAACCACGGTGATGATCTATCACCTCCCAACCATAGACAATACAACACTATTGTCTCCCCCGAGCTCAGACCTTTCAATAGAGAATGATGTATATCCAAATAGATTTTTACTGAACCTAAATTCTACTCCCACTGGCCTTTAAATACCATTCATCATACACCCTTGTAGGTCGATTGTGGGCCATAATAGTGTCAATGGCCAAGCCTAACTTCTATCCCAGACGGCCTTCAAATGCATTCTGTCATACACCCTCAGTGGTCGGCGGCGGACCAACAAGGTGTTAGTGGGCACCCACTAACACTGTGGTTTTCCACCATCGACCACTAGTGTATAATGAATGGAATTTGAACTTCGTCTCCCATACAAGTCAGGCTTGACCATTAACAATCATCGTTCCTTTAGGGTTTTGAACATCTTCCTAGTCGTCTTGTTTTGCGAGATTTGAGGAACCAAATGATCCCTAATTGAGTCTACCAAGATTCTTCTTGCTCTGGCATCACTCTTCCTCCAATGAGACTTGTCTTCTTCAACGTTTGGTTCTGTAACCTTATCATTGACAAGCTTTAAGAGATCATTTTCTTCCAAGATGAGAACTATAGACTTCCAAAAGATGAAGTTTGTGGCTCCATCAAGATTATCTTCAACCTTCATTCCAATCATCTTTCCTGCAAAATTGAACTAGTAACCCTAGTAAGAGCTAGGTCAAAAATGAATTTTGGAATATTGTTAAACTGAATCCAAAGGTTAATATGTCTTATCAAGGTGACTTCAGAGGAGATAAGGTTAATCCAAAACTATGGACCAAAATTAGGTCAAAAATGAAACTTCTCAGAACTGGATTTTTCCTTCATCAATAGATGCGCCTTCCCTTGGGCGAAGTCTCCAAGTCACTTTTTCTCCTAGATTAATGAGCGGTGGCCAAAGTTTCTAAGTCTATTTTTCTCCTGGATTGGTGAGGAGAGGCCTCAAAATGTCAAGCCCTAGCTTTCGATAATGGCTTCTAGCACTGCTTTGATACCATGTTAGAAATTGGCAGTTGTAAGACTAGGACCACTAGAAGAAAGGTAGAGTACATAAACAAACTGGGCGTGGAGCTCGTTTAACCACGGTGATTATCTATCACCTCCCAACCATAGACAATACAACACTATTATCTCCCCCTACCTCAAACCTATCAATAGAGAACGATATACATCCAAATGGATGTCGACTGAGCCTAAATTCTAGTCCCAATGGCCTTTAGATGCCATCCTCCATACACCCTTGTAGGTCTATTGTGGGCCACAATAGTGTTAGTGGCCAAGCCTAACTCCTATCTCTGACGGGCTTAAAATTCCTTCAATTATACACCCTCAGTGTTTGGTGGTGGACCACCAAGGTGTTGGTGGGCGCCCACCAACACTGTGGTGGTCCACCACCGACCACTAAGGCTGTATAATTAAGGGCATTTGAACGTCGTCGCCCATACAAGTCAGGCTTGGTCACTAACAATCATCATTCCTTTATATTTTTGAACATCTTCATAGTCTTCTTCGTTTGCAACATTTGAGGAACCAAATGATCCCTAACTGAGTTTACCAAGATTCTTCTTGCTCTAGCATCACTCTTCCTCCAATGAGACTTGTCTTCTTCAACGTCTTACTCTAAAACCTTCTCATTGACAAGCTTTAAGAGATCATTTTCTCCCAAGACAAGAACTCTAGACTTCCAAGAGATAAAGTTTGTGGCTCCATCAAGATGATCTTCAACCTTCATTCCAATCATCTTGCCTCTAGATTTGAACTAGAAACCCTAGTAGGAGCAAGGTCAAAAATGAAATTTGGAATCTTGTGAAACTGAATCCAAAGGTTAATGTGCCTTATCAAGGCGAGTTGAGAGGAGATAACATCGAGCTAAAACTTTGGACAAAAATTGGGTCAAAAATGAAACTTCTCAGAACTGGATTTTTCCTTCATCAATAGATGTGCCTTCCCTTGGGAAAAATTTCCATGTCACTTTTTCTCCTGGATTGGTGAGGGGAGGCCTCAGTATTTCAAGCCCTACCTTTCAACAATGTCATCTATAACTACTTTGATACCATGTTAGATATTGGCAGTTCTAAAATGATGATACCTAGAAGAATGACAGAGCACATAAACAAATTGGGTGTGGAGCTCATTTAACCATGATGATGATATATCACCTCCCAACCATAGACAATACAACACTATTATCTCCCATAGCTCACGTCTTTCGATAGAGAATTATGTACATCAAAATGGAATCTAAAGGTTAATGTGGCTTATTAAGGTGAGTTGAGAAGAGATAAGATCGAGGCAAAACTACAGACCGAAATTGGGTCAAAAATGAAACTTCTCAAAACTCGATTTTTCCTTCATCAATAGATGTGCCTTCCCTTGGGCGAAGTTTCCAACTCACGTTTTCTCCTATATTAGTGAGGGGAGGCCTTAGAATGTGAAGCCCTATATTTCGACAATGGCTTCTAGAACTGCTTTGGTACGATGTTAAAAATTGGGAGTTGTAAAACCAAGACCAGTAGAAGAAAGACAGAGCACATAAAAAAACTGGGTGTGGAGCTCTTTTAACCACAATGATCTATCACGTCCCAACCATAGACAAAACAACACTATTTTCTCGCCGGAGCTCAAACCTTTCAATAGAGAACGATTTACATCCAAATGGATATTGACCGAGCCTAAATTCTACTCCCAGTGGCCTTTAAATGCCATTCGTTAGACACCCTTGTATGTCGATTGTGGGCAACAATAGTGTCAGTGGCCAATCTTGACTTCTATCCCCGACATCCTTAAAATGCCTTCCATTATACACACTCAGTGGTCGATGGTGGACCACCAAGGTGTTAGTGGGTGCCCACGAACACTGTGGTGGTCCACCACCGACCACTAAGGGTGTATAATGAACGGCATTTGAACGTCATCGACTATACAAGTCAGCCTTGGCCATTAAAAAGCACCAATCCTTTACGGTTTTGAACATCTTCCTTCTCATCTTCTTTTGTGAGATTTGAGGAACCAAATGATCCCTAACTTAGTCTACCAAGATTCTTCTTACTCTTGCATCACTCTTCCTCCAATGACACTTGTATTCTTCAGTGTCTAGTTCTGAAACCTTCTCATTAACAAGGTTTAAAAGATCATTTTCTTACAAGATGAGAACTATAGACTTCCAAGAGATGAAGTTTGTGGCTCCATCAAGATTATCTTCAACCGTCATGCAGATTTCACCTAGAAACCCTAGAAGGAGCTAGGTCAAAATTTAAGTTTGGAATCTTGTGAAACTAAATCTAAAGGTTAATGTTCCTTATTAAAGCGAGTTGAGAGGAGATAACATCAAGCCAAAACTATTGATCGAAATTGGGTAAAAAATGAAGCTTCTCAAAACTGGATTTTTCCTTCATTAATAGATTCGCCTTCCCTTGGCCGAAGTTTCCAAGTCACTTTTTCTCTTGGATCGATGAGGGGATGCCTCAGAATGTCAAGCCAAAGCTTTCGACAATGGCTTCTAGAACTTCTTTGATACCATGTTATAAATTGGTAGCTGTAAAACCAAGATCACTAGAAGAAAGGAAAAGAACATAAACATACAGGGTGTGGATCTCGTTTAACCATGGTGATGTTCTATCACCTCCCAACCATAGACAATACAACACTATTGTCTTCTCCGAGCTCAAACCTTTCAATAGAGAACGATGTACATCCAAATGGATGTTGACCGAGCCTAAATTCTACTCTCGCTGGCCTTTAAATGCCATTCGTCATACACCCTTGTAGGTCGATTGTGCGCCACAACATGAGTGTCAGTGGCCAAGCCTGACTTCTATCCCAAACGGCCTTAAAATGCATTCCGTCATACAAACTCAATGGTCGGTGGTTGACCACCAAGGTGTTACTGGACGCCCACTAACACTGTGGTGGTCCGCCACTGATCACTAATGGTGTATAATGAATGGCATTTGAACGTCGTCGCGCATACAAGTCAGGATGGACCATTAACAACCACCATTCCTTTAGGGTTTTAAAATCTTTCTTGTCGTCTTATTTTGCGAGATTTGAGGAACCAAATGATCGCTGACCGAGTCAACCAAGATTCTTCTTGCTCTGTAATCACTCTTCCTCCAATGAGACTTGTCTTCTTCAGCGTATGGTTTTGGAACCTTCTCATTGACAAGCTTTAAGAGATCATTTTCTTCCAAGATCAAAACTCTAGACTTCCAAGAGATGAAGTTTGTGGCTCCATCAAGATGATCTTCAACCTTCATTCTAATCATCTTGCGTGCATATTTGAAATAGAATCCCTAGTAGGAGCTAGATCAAAAATGAATTTTGAAATCTTGTGAAATTGAATCCAAAGGTTAACATGCCTTATCAAGGCAAGTTGAGAGGAGATAAGAGCGAGCCAAAACTATAAACCGAAATTGGGCCAAAAATGAAATTTTTTAGAACTGGATTTCTCCTTCAATAATAGATGTGCCTTCCCTTGGGCAAAGTTTCCAGGTCACTTTTTCTACTAGATCGGTGAAGGGAGACCTCAAAATGTCAAGCCCTAGCTTTCAACAATGGCATATAGAACAGCTTTGATACCATGTTAGAAATTGGCAGTTGTAAAACCAAGAACACTAGAAGAAAGAAAAAGCACATAAACAAACTCAGTGTGGAGCTCGTTTAACCTCCCAACCATAGACAATACAACACTATTGTCTCCCCCGAGCTCAGACCTTTCAATAGAGAACGATGTATATCCAAATGGATTTTTACTGAACCTAAATTCTACTCCCACTGGCCTTTAAATGCCATTCATCATACACCCTTGTAGGTTGATTGTGGGCCATAATAGTGTCAGTGGCCAAGCCTGACTTCTATCCCAGACGGCCTTCAAATGCATTCCGTCATACACCCTCAGTGGTCGGTGGCGGACCACCAAGGCATTAGTGGGCGCCCACTAACACTGTGGTTTTCCACCACCGACCACTAGGGGTGTATAATGAACGGCATTTGAACGTCGTCGCCCATACAACTCAAGCTTGACCATTAACAATCATCATTCCTTTAGGGCTTTGAACATCTTCCTAGTCGTCTTCTTTTGCGAGATTTGAGGAACCAAATGATCCCTAACTGAGTCTAGCAAGATTCTTCTTGCTCTGGCATCACTCTTCCTCCAATGAGACTTGTCTTCTTCAACATTCGGTTCTGGAACCTTCTCATTGACAAGCTTTAAGAGTTCATTTTCTTCCAAGATGAGAACTATAGACTTCAAAAAGATGAAGTTTGTGGCTCCATCAAGATTATCTTCAACCTTCATTCCAATAATCTTGCCTGCAAAATTGAACTAGTAACACTAGTAGGAGCTAGGTCAAAAATAAAGTTTGGAATCTTGTTAAACTGAATCCAAAGGTTAATATGCCTGATCAAGGAGACTTGAGTGGAGATAAAGTTGAGCCAAAACTATGGACCAAAATTGGGTCAAAAATGAAACTTCTCAGAACTAGATTTTTCCTTCATCAATAGATGCGCCTTCCCTTGGGCAAAATTTCCAGGTCACTTTTTCTCCTGGATTAATGAGCAGTGGCCAAAGTTTCTAAGTCAGTTTTTCTCCCGGATTGGTGAGGACAGGCCTCAAAATGTCAAGCCCTAGCTTTCGACAATGGATTCTACAACTACTTTGATACCATGTTAGAAATTGGCAGTTGTAACACTAGGACCACTAGAAGAAAGGAAGAGTACATAAACAAACTGCGCGTGGAGCTCATTTAACCATGGTGATTATCTATCACCCCTAACCATAGACAATACAACACCATTATCTCCCCCGACCTCAAACCTATCAATAGAGAACGATATACATCCAAATGGATGTCGACTGAGCCTAAATTCTAATCCCAATGGCCTTTAGATGCCATTCTCCATACACCCTTGTAGGTCTATTGTGGGACACAATAGTTTCAATTGCCAACCCTGACTCCTATCTCCAACGGGCTTAAAATTCCTTCAATTATACACCCTCAGTGTTCGGTGGTGGACCACCAAGGTGTTGGTGGGTGCCCACCAACACTGTGTTGGTCCACCACCGACCACTAAGGGTGTATAATTAACGGTATTTGAACATCGTTGCCCATACAAGTCAGGCTTGGTCATTAACAATCATCATTCCTTTAGAGTTTTGAACATCTTCATAGTCGTTTTCATTTGCAAGATTTGAGGAACCAAATGATCCCTAAATGAGTTTACCAAGATTCTTCTTGCTCTAGCATCACTCTTCCTCCAATGAGACTTGTCTTCTTCAATGTCTTTCTCTTGAACCTTCCCATTGACAAGATTTAAGAGATAATTTTCTCCCAACATGAGAAGTCTAGACTTCCAAGAGATAAAGTTTGTGGCTCCATCAAGATGATGTTCAACCTTCATTCCAATCATCTTGCCTCCAGATTTGAACTAGAAACCGTAGTAGGAGCTAGGTCAAAAATGAAATTTGGAATCTTGTGAAACTGAATCCAAAGGTTAATGTGCCTTATCAAGGCGAGTTGAGAGGAGATAAGATCGAGCCAAAATTTTGGACAAAATTTTGGTTAAAAATGAAACTTCTCCGAACTGGATTTTTCCTTCATCAATAGATGTGCCTTCCCTTGGGCAAAATTTCCATGTCACTTTTTCTCCTGGATTGGTGAGGGGAGGCCTCAGAATTTCAAGCCCTAGATTACGACAATGTTGTCTATAACTACTTTGATACCATGTTAGAAATTGGCAGTTCTAAAACCATGACACCTAGAAGAATGACGGAGCACATAAACAAATTGGGTGTGGAGCTCGTTTAACCACGATGATAATCTATCACCTCCCAACCTTAGATAATACAACACTATTGTCTCCCATATCTCAGGCCTTTCGATAGAGAATGATGTACATCAAAATGGACTCTAAAGGAAAATGTGCCTTATCAAGGCGAGTTGAGAGGAGATAAGATCGAGGCAAAACTATGAAACGAAATTGGGTCAAAAATGAAACTTCTCAGAACTCGATTTTTCCTTCATCAATAGATGCGCCTTCCCTTGGGAGAAGTTTCCAACTCACTTTTTCTCATATATTGGTGAGGGGAGGCCTTAGAATGTGAAGCCCTAGATTTCGACAATGGCTTCTAGATTTTCTTTAGTACGATGTTAAAAATTGGCAGTTGTAAAACCAAGACCATTAGAAGAAAGACAGAGCACATAAACAAACTGGGTGTGGAGCTCGTTTAACCATGATGATGATCTATCACCTCCCAACCATAGACAATACAACACTATTGTCTCCCCCGAGCTCACACCTTTAAATAGAGAACGATGTACATCCAAACGTATATTGACTGAGCCTAAATTCTACTCCCAGTGGCCTTTAAATGCCATTTGTCAGACACCTTTGTATGTCGATTGTGGGAAACAATAGTGTCAGTGGCCATGCTTGAATTCTATCCCCAAAATCCTTAAAATTCCCTCCATTATACACCCTCAGTGGTCGGTGCTGGACCACCAAGGTGTTAGTGGGCACCCACTAACACTGTTGTGGTCCACCACCAACCACTAAGCGTGTATAGTGAACGGCATTTGAACGTCATCGACTATACAAGTCAGCCTTGGCCATTAACAATAACCATTCCTTTACGGTTTTGAACATCTTCCTTGTCATCTTCTTTTGTAGGATTTGAGGAACCAAAAGATCCCTGACTTAGTCTACCAAGATTCTTCTTGCTCTTGCATCACTCTTCCTCCAATGACACGTCTTCTTCAGCGTCTAGTTCTGGAACCATCTCGTTGACAAGCTTTAAGAGATCATTTTCTTATAAGATGAGAACTCTAGAATTCCAAGAGATGAAGTTTGTGGCTCCATCAAGATTATCTTCAACCGTCATGCAGATTTCACTTAGAAACCCTAGAAGGAGCTAGGTCAAAATTTAAGTTTGGAATCTTGTGAAACTGAATCCAAAGGTTAATGTGCCTTATCAAAGCGAGTTGAGAGGACATAACATCAAGCCAAAACTATTGACCGAAATTGGGTCAAAAATGAACCTTCTCAAAACTGGATGTTTCCTTCATTAATAGATGCGCCTTCCCTTGGCCGAAGTTTCCAAGTCACTTTTTCTCCTGGATCGGTGAGGGGATGCCTCAGAATTTCAAGCCAAAGCTTTCGACAATGGCTTCTAGAACTGCTTTGATACCATGTTAGAAATTGGTAGCTCTAAAACCAAGATCACTAGAAGAAAGGCAGAGCAGATAAACATACAGAGTGTGGAGCTCGTTTAACCATGGTGATGTTCTATCACCTCCCAACCATAGATAATACAACACTATTGTCTTCTCCGAGCTCAAACCTTTCAATAGAGAACGATGTACATCCAAATGGATGTTGACCGAGCCTAAATTCTACTCTCGCTGGCCTTGAAATGCCATTCGTCATACACCCTTGTAGGTCGATTGTACACCCTCCAGATCTGAACTAGAAACCCTAGTAGGAGCTAGGTCAAAAATGAAATTTGGAATCTTGTGAAACTGAATCCAAAGGTTAATGTGCCTTATCAAGGTGATTTTAGAGGAGATAAGATCGAGCCAAAATTTTGGACAAATGTTTGGTCAAAAATGAAACTTCTCCGAACCGGATTTTTCCTTCATCAATAGATGTGCCTTCCCTTGGGCAAAATTTTCATGTCACTTTTTCTCCTGGATTGGTGAGGGGAGGCCTCAGAATTTCAAGCCCTATCTTTCGACAATGTTGTCTATAACTACTTTGATACCATGTTAGACATTGGCAGTTCTAAAACCATGATACCTAGAAGAATGACGGAGCACATAAACAAATTGGGTGTGGAGCTCATTTAACCACGATGATAATCTATCACCTCCCAACCATAGACAATACAACACTATTGTCTCCCATAGCTAAGGCCTTTTGATAGAGAATGATGTACATCAAAATGGAATCTAAAGGTTAATGTGCCTTATCAAGGCGAGTTGAGAGGAGATAAGATCGAGCCAAAACTATGGACTGAAATTGGGTCAAAAATGAAACTTCTCAGAACTCGATTTTTCCTTCATCAATAGATGCACCTTCCCTTGGGTGAAGTTTCCAACTCATTTTTTCTCCTATATTGGTGAGGGGATGCCTTAGAGTGTGAAGCCCTAGATTTCGACAATGGCTTCTAGATCTGCTTTGGTACGATGTTAAAAATTGGTAGTTGTAAAACAAAGACCACTAGAAGAAAGACAGAGCACATAAACAAACTGGGTATGGATCTCGTTTAACCACGATGATGATCTATCACCTCCCAACCATAGACAATACAACACTATTATCTCCCCCGAGCTCACACCATTCAATAGAGAACGATGTACATCCAAACGAATATTGAATGAGCCTAAATTCTACTCCCAGTGGCCTTTAAATGACATTCGTCAGACACCCTTGTATGTCGATTGTGGGAAACAATAGTGTCAGTGGGAAAGCTTGACTTCTATCCCTAACAGCCTTAAAATGCCTTCCATTATACACCCTTAGTGGTCGGTGCTGGACCACCAAGGTGTTAGTGGGTGCCCACTAACACTGTTGTGGTCCACCACCGACCACTAAGGGTGCATAGTGAATGACATTTGAACATCATCGACTATACAAGTCAACCTTGGCCATTAACAATCACCATTCCTTTACGGTTTTGAACATCTTCCTTGTCGTCTTATTTTGTGAGATTTGAGGAACCAAAAGATCCTTGACTTAGTCTACCAAGATTCTTCTTGCTTTTGCATCACTCTTCCTCCAATGACATGTCTTCTTCAGTGTCTAGTTCTAGAACCTTCTCATTGACAAGCTTTAAGAGATCATTTTCTTACAAGATGAGAACTCTAGACTTCCAAGAGATGAAGTTTGTGGCTCCATCAAGATTATCTTCAACCATCATGCAGATTTCACTTAGAAACCCTAGAAGGAGCTAGGTCAAAATTTAAGTTTGGAATCTTGTGAAACTAAATCCAAAGGTTAATGTGCCTTATCAAAGCGAGTTGAGAGGACATAACATCAAGCCAAAACTATTGACCGAAATTGGGTAAAAAATGAAGCTTCTCAAAACTGGATTTTTCCTTCATTAATAGATGCGCCTTCCCTTGGGCGAAGTTTACAAGTCACTTTTTCTCCTGGATCGGTGAGTGGATGCCTCAGAATGTCAAGCCAAAGCTTTGTACAATGGCTTCTAGAACTACTTTGATACCATGTTAGAAATTGGTAGCTCTAAAACCAAGATCACTAGAAGAAAGGAAGATCACATAAACATAAAACCATGGTGATGTTCTATCAACTCCCAACCATAGATAATACAACACTATTGTTTTCTTCGAGCTGAAACCTTTCAATAGAGAACGATGTACATCCAAATGGATGTTGACCAAGCCTAAATTCTACTCTCGCTGGCCTTTAAATGCCATTCGTCATACACCCTTGTAGGTCGATTGTGCGCCACAACATGAGTGTCAGTGGCCAAGCCTGACTTCTATCCCAAACAACCTTAAAATGCATTCCGTCATACAGCCTCAGTGGTCGGTGGTTGAACACCAAGGTGTTACTTGACACCCACTAACAATGTGGTGGTCCGCCACCGACGACTAATGGTGTATAATGAATGACATTTGAACGTCGTCGCCCATACAAGTCAGGCTTGACCATTAACAACCACCATTCCTTTAGGTTTTTAAAAATCTTTCTAGTCATCTTCCTTTGCAAGATTTGAGGAACCAAATGATCGTTGACCGAGTGAACCAAGATTCTTCTTGCTCTGCAATCACTCTTCCTCCAATGAGACTTGTCTTCTTCAGCGTCTGGTTCTGGAACCTTCTCATTGACAAGCTTTAAGAGATCATTTTCTTCCAAGATCAGAACTCTAGACTTCCAAGAGATGAAGTTTGTGGCTCAATCAAGATGATCTTCAACCTCCATTCCAATCATCTTGCGTGAATATTTGAACTAGAAACCATAGTAGGAGTTAGATCAAAAATGAATTTTGAAATCTTGTGAAATTGAATCCAAAGGTTAACGTGCCTTATCAAGGCAAGTTGAGAGGAGATAAGATCGAGCCAAAACTTTAAACCGAAATTGGGCCAAAAATGAAATTTCTCAGAACTGGATTTCTCGTTCAATAATAGATGTGCCTTCCCTTGGGCAAAGTTTCCAGGTCACTTTTTCTCCTGGATCGGTGAAGGGAGACCTCAAAATGTCAAGCCCTAGCTTTCAACAATGGCATTTACAATAGCTTTCATACCATGTTAGAAAATTGGTAGTTGTAAAACGAAGATCACTAGAATAAAGAAAAAGCACATAAACAAACTCGGTGTGGAGCTCGTTTAACCACGGTGATGATCTATCACCTCCCAACCATAGACAATACAACACTATTGTCTCCTCCGAGCTCATACCTTTCAATAGAGAACGATGTACATCCAAATGGATTTTTACTGAGCCAAAATAATACTCCTACTGGAGCTCGTTTAACCACGGTGATGATCTATCACCTCCCAACCATAGACAATACAACACTATTGTCTCCCTCAAGCTCAGACCTTTCAATAGAGGACAATTTATATCCAAATGGATTTTTACTGAACCTAAATTCTACTCCCACTGACCTTTAAATTCCATTCATCATACACCCTTTTAGGTCAATTGTGGGCCATAATAGTGTCAGTGGCCAAGCCTGACTTCTATGCCAGACGGCCTTCAAATGCATTCCGTCATACACCCTCAGTGGTCGGTGGCGGACCATCAAGGTGTTAGTGGGCGCCCACTAACACTGTGGTTTTCCACCACCGACCACTAAGGGGCTATAATGAACTGCTTTTGAATGTTGTCGCCCATACAATTCAGAATTGACCATTAACAATCATCATTCCTTTAGGGTTTTGAACATATTCCTAGTCGTCTTCTTTGCGAGATTTGAAGAACCAAATGATCCCTAACTGAGTCTACCAAGATTCTTCTTGCTCTGGCATCACTCTTCCTCGAATGAGACTTGTCTTCTTCAACATTCGGTTCTGGAACCTTCTCATTGACAAGATTTAAGAGATCATTTTCTTCCAAGATGAGAACTATAAACATCCAAAAGATGAAGTTTGTGGCTCCATAAAGATTATCTTCAACCTTCATTCCAATCATCTTGCCTGCAAAATTGAACTAGTAACCCTAGTAGGAGCTAGGTCAAAAATAAAGTTTGGAATCTTGTTAAACTAAATCCAAAGGTTAATATGCCTTATCAAGGCGACTTGAGAGGAGATAAGGTTGAGCCAAAACTATGGACCAAAATTGGGTCAAAAATGAAACTTCTCAGAACTGGATTTTTCCTTCATCAATAGATGCGCCTTCCCTTGGGCGAAATTTCCAAGTCACTTTTTCTCCTGGATTAATGAGTAGTGGCCAAAGTTTCTAAGTCTGTTTTTCTCCTGGATTGGTGAGGAGAGGCCTCAAAATGTCAATCCCTAGCTTTCGACAATGGCTTCTAGAACTGCTGTGATACCATGTTAGAAATTGGCAGTTGTAACACTAGGACCACTAGAAGAAAGGCAGAGTACATAAACAAACTGAGCATGGAGCTCGTTTAACCACGGTGATTATCTATCACCTCAGAACCATAGATAATACAACACTATTATCTCCCCCGACCTCAAACCTATAAAGAGAGAATGATATACATCCAAATGGATGTCGACTGAACCTAAATTCTACTCCCAATGGCCTTTAGATGCCATTCTCCATACACCCTTGTAGGTCTATTGTGGGCCACAATAGTGTCAGTGGCCAAGCCTGACTCCTATCTCTGACGGGCTTAAAATTCCTTCAATTATACACCCTCGGTGTTCGGTGGTGGACCACCAAGGTGTTGATGGGCGCCCACCAACACTGTGGTGGTCCACCACCGACCACTAAGGGTGTATAATTAATGAGATTTGAACGTCGTCACCCATGCAAGTCAGGCTTGGTCATTAACAATCATCATTATTTTAGAGTATTGAACATCTTCATAGTCTCCTTCATTTGCAATATTTTTGGAACCAGATGATCCCTAACTGAGTTTACCAAGATTCTTCTTGCTCTAGCATCACTCTTCCTCTAATCAGACTTGTCTTCTTCAACGTCTTGCTCTGGAACCTTCTCATTGACAAGTTTTAAGAGATCATTTTCTCCCAAGATGAGAACTCTAGACTTCCAAGAGATAAAGTTTGTGGCTCCATCAAGATGATCTTCAACCTTCATTCCAATCATCTTGCCTCCAGATTTGAACTAGAAACCCTCGTAGGAGCTAGGTCAAAAATGAAATTTGGAATCTTGTGAAACTAAATCCAAAGGTTAGTGTGCCTTATCAAGGCGAGTTGAGAGGAGATAGATCAAGCCAAAGCTTTAGACAAAAATTGGGTCAAAAATGAAACTTCTCGAAACGAGATTTTTCCTTCATCAATAGATGTGCCTGCCCTTGGGAAAAATTTCCATGTCACTTTTTCTCCTGGATTGGTGAGGGGAGGCCTCAGAATTTCAACCCCTAGATTTCGACAATGTCGTCTATAACTACTTTGATACCATGTTAGAAATTGCCAGTTGTAAAACCAAGATCACTAGAAGAAAGAAAAAGAACATAAACAAACTCAGTGTGGAGGTCGTTTAACCATGGTGATGATCTATCACCTCCCAACCATAGACAATACAACACTATTGTCTCTCCCGAGCTCATACTTTTCAATAGAGAACAATGTATATCCAAATGGATTTTTACTGAACCTAAATTCTACTCCCACTAGACTTTAAATGCCATTCATCATACAACCTTGTAGGTCGATTGTGGGCCATAATAGTGTCATTGGCCAAGCCTAACTTCTATCCCAGACGGCCTTCAAATGCATTCCGTCATACACCATCAGTGGTCGGTGGCGGACCACGAAGCTGTTAGTGGGCACCCACTAACACTGTGGTTTTCCACCACCGACCACTAGGGGTGTATAATGAACGGAATTTTAACGTCGTCACCCATACAAGTCAGGCTTGACCATTAACAATCATCATTCCTTTAGGGTTTTGAACATCTTCCTAGTTGTCTTCTTTTGCGAGATTTGAGAAGCCAAATGATCCCTAACTGAGTCTACCAAGATTCTTCTTGTTCTGGCATCACTCTTCCTCCAATGAGACATGTCTTCTTCAACGTTCGGTTCTGGAACCTTCTCATTGACAAGATTTAAGAGATCATTTTCTTCCAAGATGAGAACTATAGACTTCCAAAAGATGAAGTTTGTGGCTCCATCAAGATTATCTTCAACCTTCATTCCAATCATCTTGCCTGCAAAATTGAACTAGTAACCCTGGTAGGAGCTAGGTCAAAAATGATGTTTGGCATCTTGTTAAACTGAATCCAAAGGTTAATATGCCTTATCAAGGCGACTTGAGAGGAGATCAGGTTGAGCCAAAACTATGGACCAAAATTGGGTCAAAAATGAAACTTCTCAGAACTGGATTTTTCCTTCATCAATAGATGCACCTTCCCTTGGGCGAAATTTCCAAGTCACTGTTTCTTCTGGATTAATGAACGGTGGCCAAAATTTTTAAGTCTATTTTTCTCCCGGATTGGTGAGGAGAGGCCTCAAAATGTCAAGCCCTAGCTTTCGACAATGGCTAGTAGAACTGCTTTGATACCATGTTAGAAATTGGCAGTTGTAACACTAGGACCACTAGAAGAAAGGCAGAGTACATAAACAAACTGGGCGTGGAGCTCGTTTAACCATAGCGATTATCTATCACCTCCCAACCATAGACAATACAACACTATTATCTCCCCCGACCTCAAACCTATCAATAGAGAACGATATAAATCCAAATGGATGTCGACTAAGCCTAAATTCTACTCCCAATGGCCTTTAGATGCCATTCTCCATACGCCCTTGTAGGTCTATTGTGGGCCACAATAGTGTCAGTGGCCAATCCTGACTCCTATCTCCAATGGGCTTAAAATTCCTTCAATTTTACACCTTCATTGTTCAGTGGTGGACCACCAAGGTGTTGGTGGGCGCCCACCAACACTGTGGTGGTCAACCACCGACCACTAAGGGTGTATAATTAATGGTATTTGAACATCGTCGCCCATACAAGTTAGGCTTGGTCATTAACAATCATCATTCCTTTATATTTTTGAACATCTTCATAGTCATCCTCGTTTTCAAGATTTGAGGAACCAAATGATCCCTAACTGAGTTTACCAAGATTCTTCTTGCCATTAGAGGAAATTTCAACTCAAAATGGGCCTTTTAACTTTTATTCAAATTCCATGTCATCATGTGTTAGCCAATGAAATTTCTTTAAATTTGAAATACTGTATAGGTCTTAAGCACTTTTTTAATATAAATTTGGGGATAGGTATGATAAAAAAAACTACTTTTTTTGTTTTTATTTTTGACATATCTCCCTGTGTTTTTACCCAAATTTTGATCGGGAGAGCTCGTAGGATGTGGAATTAAATTCTGAATCCAATGAGTACCCACTCGGCATATTTTTGACGGACCGCACTACCCCAAAAACAAGAAATACCTGAAAAAATGGAATAATGATGCCATCATTCCATTTTTTCAGGTATTTATTGTTTTTGGGGTAGTGGGGTCCGTCAAAAGTATGCCGAGTGGGTACTTGTTGGATGCGGAATTTAATTCCACATCCAACGAGCTCTCCCGATCGAAATTTGAGTAAAAACATAGGGAGATATGTCAAAAATACAAACAAAAAAGTAGTTTTTTTTCTTTTCTTCCTCCAAAATTAATAAATATTATTTTATTATTTTATTAGTTCATTTTAGGAGGCCCATTTTGAGTTGAAATTTCCTCTAATGTCTAGCATCAATCTTTCTCCAATGAGAATTGTCTTCTTTAACGTCTTCCTCTAGAACCTTCTCATTGACAAGCTTTAAGAGATCATTTTCTCCCAAGATGAGAACTCTAGACTTCCAAGAGATAAAGTTTGTGGCTCCATCAAGATGATCTTCAACCTTCATTCCAATTATCTTGGCTCCAGATTTGAACTAGAAACCCTAGTAGGAGCTAGGTCAAAAATGAAATTTGGAATCTTGTGAAATTGAATCCAAAGGTTAATGTGCCTTATCAAGGCGAGTTGAGAGGATATAAGATCGAGCCAAAACTTTGGACAAAAATTGGGTCAAAAATGAAACTTCTCCGAACTGGATTTTTCCTTCATCAATAGATGTGCCTTCCCTTGGGAAAAATTTCCATGTCACTTTTTCTCCTGGATTGGTCAGGGGAGGCCTCAGAATTTCAAGCCCTAGCTTTCGACAATGTCTTCTATAACTACTTTGATACCATGTTAGAAATTGGCAATTTTAAAACCATGATACCTAGAAGAATGACGGAGCACATAAACAAATTGGGTGTGGAGCTTGTTTAACTACGATCATGATCTCACCTCCCAACCATAGACAATACAACACTATTGTCTCCCATAGCTCAGGCCTTTCGATAGAGAATGATGTACATCAAAATGGAATCTAAAGGTTAATGTGCCTTATCAAGGCGAGTTGAGAGGAGATAAGATCGAGCCAAAACTATGGACCGAAATTGGGTCAAAAATGAAACTACTCAAAACTCGATTTTTCCTTCATCAATAGATGCGCCTTCCCTTGGGTGAAATTTCCAACTCACCTTTTTCTCCTATATTGGTGAGGGGAGGCCTTAGAATGTGAAGCCCTAGCTTTCTACAATGGCTTCTAGAACTGCTTTGGTACGATGTTACAAATTGGCAATTGTAAAACCAAGACCACTAGAAGAAAGACAGAGCACATAAACAAACTGGGTGTGGATCTCCTTTAACCATGATCATGATCTATCACCTCCAAACCATATACAATACAACACTATTGTCTCCCCCGAGCTCACACCTTTCAATAGAGAACGATGTACATCCAAATGGATATTGACCGAGCCTAAATTCTACTCCAAGTGGCCTTTAAATGCGATTCGTCAGACACCCTTGTATGTCGATTGCGGGAAACAATAGTGTCAGTGGCCAAGCTTGACTTCTATCACCGACAGCCTTAAAATGCCTTCCATTATACACCCTCAGTGGTCGGTGGTGGACCACCAATGTGTTAGTGGGCGCCCACTAACACTGTGGTGGTCCACCACCGTCCACTAAGGGTGTATAATGAACGACATTTGAACATCATCGCCCATACAAGTCAGGCTTGACCATTAAAAATAATCATTCCTTTATGGTTTTGAACATCTTCCTAGTAGTCTTCTTTTGCGACATTTGAGGAACCAAATGATCCCTAACTGGGTCTACCAAGATTCTTCTTACTCTGGAATCACTCTTCCTCCAATGATACTTGTCTTCTTCAACGTTAGGTTCTGGAACCTTCTCATTGACAAGCTTTAAGAGATCATTTTCTTCCAAGATGAGAACTATAGAGTTCTAAAAGATGAATTTTGTGGCTCCATCAAGAATATCTTCAACCTTCATTCCAATCATCTTGGCTGCAAAATTGAACTAGTAACCCTAGTAGGAGCTAGGTCAAAAATGAAGTTTGGAATCTTGTTAAACTGAATCCAAAGGTGAATATGCCTTATCAAGGTGGCTTGAGAGGAGATAAGGTTGAGCCAAAACTATGGACCAAAATTGGGTCAAAAATGAAACTTCTCAGAACTGGATTTTCCCTTCATCAATAGATGCACCTTCCCTTGGGCGAAATTTCCAAGTCAGTTTTTCTCCTGGATTGGTGAGGAGAGGCCTCAAAATGTCAATCCCTAGCTTTCGATAATGGCTTCTAGAACTGCTTTGATACCATGTTAGAAATTGGCAGTTGTAACACTAGGACCACTAGAAGAAAGGAAGAGTACATAAACAAACTGGGCGTGGAGCTCATTTAACCACGGTGATTATCTATCACCTCCCAACCATAGACAATACAACACTATTATCTCCCCCGACCTGAAACCTATCAATAGAGAACGATATACATCCAAATGGATGTCGACTGAGCCTAAATTCTAATCCCAATGGCCTTTAGATGCCATTCTCCATACACCCTTGTAGGTCTATTGTGGGCCACAATAGTGTCAGTGGTCAAGCCTGACTCCTATCTCCGACGGGCTTAAAATTCCTTCAATTATACACCCTCAGTGTTCGGTGGTGGACCCCCAAGGTGTTGGTGGGTGCCCACCAACACCTTGGTGGTCCACCACCGAACACTGAGGGTGTATAATTAACGGCATTTGAATGTCGCCGCCCATACAATTCAGGATTGGTGATTAAAAATCATCATTCCTTTAGAGTTTTGAACATCTTCATAGTCGTCTTGGTTTGCAAGATTTGAGAAACCAAATGATCCCTAACTAAGTTTACCAAGATTCCTCTTGCTCTAGCACCACTCTTCCTCCAATGAGACTTGTCTTCTTCAACGTCTTGCTCTCGAACCTTCTCATTGACAAGCTTTAGGAGATCATTTTCTCCCAAGATGATCTTTAACTTTCATTCCAATCATCTTGCCTCCAGATTTGAACTAGAAACCCTAGTAGGAGCTAGGTCAAAAATGAAATTTGGAATCTTGTGAAACTGAATCCAAAGGTTAATGTGCCTTATCAAGGTGAGTTGAGAGGAGATAAGATCAAGCCAAAACTTTGGACAAAAATTGGGTCAAAAATGAAACTTCTTAGAACTGGATTTTTCGTTCATCAATAGATGTGCCTTCCCTTGGGAAAAATTTCCATGTCACTTTTTCTCCTTGATTGGTGAGGGGAGGCCTCAGAATTTCAGGCCCTAGATTTTGACAATGTCATCTATAACTACTTTGATACCATGTTAGAAATTGGCAGTTCTAAAACCATGATACCTAGAAGAATGACGGAGAACATAAACAAATTGGGTGTGGAGCTCGTTTAACCATGATGATGATCTATCACCTCCCAACCATAGACAATACAACACTATTGTCTCCCATAGCTCAGGCCTTTCGATAGAGAATGATGTACATCAAAAATGAATCTAAACGTTAATGTGCCTTATCAAGGCGAGTTCAGAGGAGATAAGATCGAGCCAAAACTATGGACCGAAATTGTGTCAAAAATGAAACTTCTTAGAAATCGATTTTTCCTTCATCAATATATGCGCCTTCCCTTGGGCGAAGTTTCCAACTCACTTTTTCTCCAATATTGGTGAGGGGAGGCCTTATAATGTGAAGCCCTAGCTTTCCACAATGGCTTCTAGAACTGCTTTGGTACGATGTTAAAAATTGGCAGTTGTAAAACCAAGACCACTAGAAGAAAAACAAAGCACATAAACAAACTGGGTGTGGACCTCGTTTAACCATAATGATGATCTATCACCTCCAACCAATAGACAATACAACACTATTGTCTCCCCCGAGCTCACACCTTTCAATAGAGAATGATGTACATCCAAATGGATATTGACTGAGCCTAAAATATAATCCCAGTGGCCTTTAAATGCCATTCGTCAGACACCCTTGTATGTCGATTGTGGGAAACAATAGTGTCAGTGGCCAAGCTTGACTTCTATCCCTGACAGCCTTAAAATTCCTTCCATTATACACCCTCCGTGGTTGGTGGTGGACCACCAAGGTGTTAGTGGGCGCCCACTAACACTGTGGTGGTCCAACACCGACCACTAAGGGTGTATAATGAACGACATTTGAATGTCATCGATTATACAAGTCAGCCTTGGCCATTAACAATCACCATTCCTTTACGGTTTTGAACATCTTCTTTGTCGTCTTCTTTTGTGAGATTTGAGGAACCAAATGATCCCTGACTTAGTATGCCAAGATTCTTCTTGCTCTTGCATCACTCTTCCTCCATTTACACTTGTCTTCTTCAGCGTCTAGTTCTGGAACCTTCTCATTGAGAAGCTTTAAGAGATCATTTTCTTACAAGATGACAACTCTAGACTTCCAAGAGATGAAGTTTGTGGCTCCATCAAGATTATCTTCAACCGTCATGCAGATTTCACTTAGAAACCCTAGAAGGAGCTAGGTCAAAATTTAAGTTTGGAATCTTGTGAAACTTAATCCAAAGGTTAATGTGCCTTATCAAAGCGAGTTGAGAGGATATAACATCAAGCCAAAACTATTGATCGAAATTGGGTCAAAAATGAAGCTTCTCAAAACTGTATTTTTCATTCATTAATAGATGCACCTTCCCTTGGCCGAAGTTCCAAGTCACTTTTTCTCCTGGATCGGTGAGGGGATGCCTCAGAATGTCAAGCCAAAGCTTTGGACAATGGCTTCTAGAATTACTTTGATACCATGTTAGAAATTGGTAGTTGTAAAACCAAGATCACTGGAAGAAAGGCAAAGCACATAAACATACAGGGTGTGGAGCTCGTTTAACCACGGTGATGTTCTATCACCTCCCAACCATAGACAATACACCACTATTGTCTTCTCTGATCTCAAACCTTTCAATAGAGAGCGATGTACATCCAAATGGATGTTGACCAAGCCTAAATTATACTCTCGCTGGCCTTTAAATGCCATTCGTCATACACCCTTGTAGGTTGATTGTACGCCACAATAGTGTCAGTAGCCAAGCCTGAATTCTATCCCAAACGGCCTTAAAATGCATTCCATCATACAACCTCAGTGGTCGGTGGTTGACCACCAAGGTGTTACTGGACGCCCACTAACACTGTGGTGGTCCGCCACCGACCACTAATGGTGTATAATGAACGGCATTTGAACGTCATCGCCCATACAAATCTAGCTTGACCATTAACAACCACCATTCCTTTAGGGTTTTAAAATCTTTCTAGTCGTCTTCTTTTGTGATATTTGAGGAACCAAATGATCGTTGACCGAGTCAACCAAGATTCTTCTTGCTCTACAATCACTCTTCCTCCAATGACACTTGTCTTCTTCAGTGTCTGGTTCTGGAACCTTCTCATTGACAAGCCTTAAGAAATCATTTTCTTCCAAGATGAGAACTCTAGACTTCTAAGAGATGAAGTTTGTGGCTCCATCAAGATGATCTTCAACCTTCATTCCAATCATTTTGCGTGTATATTTGAACTAGAAACCCTAGTAGGAGCTAGATCAAAAATGAATTTTGAAATCTTGTGAAATTAAATCCAAAGGTTAAGGTGCCTTATCAAGGAAAGTTGAGAGGAGATAAGATCGAGCCAAAACTATAAACTGAAATTGGGCCAAAAATGAAATTTCTCAGAACTGGATTTCTCGTTCAATAATAGATGTGCCTTCCCTTGTGCGAAGTTTCCAGGTCACTTTTTCGCCTAGATCGGTGAAGGGAGACCTCAAAATGTCAAGCCCTAGCTTTCAACAATGACATTTAGAACAGCTTTGATACCATGTTAGAAATTGGCAGTTGTAAAACCAAGATCACTAGAAGAAAGAAAAAGCACATAAACAAACTCGGTGTGGAGCTCGTTTACGCACGGTGATGATCTATCACCTCCCAACCATAGACAACACAACACTATTGTCTCCCCCGAGCGCAGACCTTTCAATCGAGAACGATGTACATCCAAATGGATTTTTACTGAGCCAAAATAATACTCCCACTGGAGCTCGTTTAACCACGGTGATGATCTATCACCTCCAAACCATAGACAATACAACATTATTGTCTCCCCCGAGCTCAGTCCTTTCAATAGAGAATGATGTATATCCAAATGGATTTTTACTGAACCTACATTCCATTTCCACTGGCATTTAAATTCCATTCATCATACACACTTGTAGGTCGATTGTGGGCCATAATAGTGTCAGTGGCCAAGCCTGACTTCTATCCCAGATGGCCTTCAAAAGCATTCCGTCATACACCCTCAGTGGTCGGTGGTGGACCACCAAGGTGTTAGTGGGCGCCCACTAACACTGTGGTTCTCCACCACCGACCACTAGGGGTGTATAATGAACAGCATTTGAACATTGTCGCCCATACAAGTCAGGATTAACCATTAACAATCATCATTCCTTTAGGGTTTTGAACATCTTCCTAGTCATCCTCTTTTGTGAGATTTGAGGAACCAAATGATCCCTAACTGAGTCTACCAAGATTCTTCTTGCTCTGGCATCACTCTTCCTCCAATGGGACTTGTTTTCTTCAACGTTTGGTTCTTGAACCTTCTCATTGACAAGCTTTATGAGATAATTTTCTTCCAAGATGAGAACTATAGACTTCCAAAAGATGAAGTTTGTGGCTCCATCAAGATTATCTTCAACCTTAATTTCAATCATCTTGCCTGCAAAATTGAACTAGTAAACCTAGTAGGAGCTAGGGAAAAAATGAAGTTTGGAATCTTGTTAAACTGAATCCAAAGGTTAATATGCCTTATCAAGGCGACTTGAGAGAAGATCATGTTGATCCAAAACTATGGACCAAAATTGGGTCAAAAATGAAACTTCTCAGAAATGGATTTTTCCTTCATCAATAGATGCACCTCCCTTGGGCGAAATTTCCAAGTCACTTTTTCTCCTGGATTAATGAGCGCTGGCCAAAGTTTCTAAGTCTGTTTCTCTCCCGGATTGGTGAGGAGAGGGCTCAAAATGTCAAGCCCTAGCTTTTGACAATGGCTTCTAGAACTGCTTTGATACCATGTTAGAAATTGGCAGTTGTAACACTAGGACCACTAGAAGAAAGGAAGAGTACATAAACAAAATGGGCGTGGAGCTCATTTAACCACGGTGATTATCTATCACCTCCCAACCATAGACAATATAACACTATTATCTCCCCCGACCTCAAACCTATCAATAGAGCGATATACATCCAAATGGATGTCGATTGAGCCTAAATTATACTCCCAATGGCCTTTAGATGCCATTCTCCATACACCCTTATAGGTCTATTGTGGGACACAATAGTTTCAGTGGCCAAGCCTTACTCCTATCTCCGATGGGCTTAAAATGCCATTAATTATACACCCTCGGTGTTCGGTGGTGGACCACCAAGGTGTTGGTGGGCGCCCACCAACACCTTGGGGGTCCACCACCGAGCACTGAGGGTGTATAATTAACGGCATTTGAACGTCGTCGCTCATACAAGTCAGGCTTGGTCATTAACAATCATCATTCCTTTAGAGTTTTGAACATCTTCATAGTCATCTTCGTTTTCCTGATTTGAGGAACCAAATGATCCCTAACTGAGTTTACCAAGATTCTTCTTGCTTTAGCATCACTCTTCCTCCAATGAGACTTGTCTTCTTCAACGTCTTACTCTCGAACCTTCTCGTTGACAAGATTTAAGAGATCATTTTCTACCAAGATGAGAACTCTAGACTTCCAAGAGATAAAGTTTGTGGCTCCATCAAGATGATCTTCAACCTTCATTCCAATCATCTTGCCTCCAGATTTGAACTAGAAACCCTAGTAGGAGCTAGGTCAAAAAGGAAATTTGGAATCTTGTGAAACTGAATCCAAAGGTTAATGTTCTTTATCAAGGAAAATTGAGAGGAGATAAGATCAAGCGAAAACTTTGGACAAAAATTAGGTCAAAAATGAAACTTCTCGGAACTGGATTTTTCCTTCATCAATAGATGTGCCTTCCCTTGGGCAAAATTTCCATGTCACTTTTTCTCTTGGATTGGTGAGGGGAGGCCTCAGAATTTCAAGCCCTAGATTTCGACAATGTCATCTATAACTACTTTGATACCATGTTAGAAATTTGCAGTTCTAAAACCATGATACCTAGAAGAATGACGGAGCACATAAACAAATTAGGTGTGGAGCTCGTTTAACCACGTTGATGATCTATCACCTCCCAACCATAGACAATAGAACACTATTGTCTCCCATAGCTCAGGACTTTTGATAGAGAATGATGTACATCAAAATGGAATCTAAAGAGGTTAATATGCCTTATCAAGGTGAGTTAAGAGGAGATAAGATCAAGCCAAAACTATGGACCAAAATTGGTTCAAAAATGAAACTTCTCAGAACTGGTTTTTTCCTTTATCGATAGATGCACCTTCCCTTGGGCGAGGTGTGCAAGTCACTTTTTCTCCTGGATTGGTGAGGGGAGGCCTCAAAATGTCAATTCCTAGCTTTCGATGGTGACTTCTAGAACTACTTTGATACCATGTTAGAAATTGGCAGTTGTAAAACCAAGATCACTAGAAAAAAGGCAGAGCACATAAACAAACTAGGTGTGTAGCTCGTTTAACCACTGCGATGATCTGTCACCTCCCAACCATAGACAATACAACACTATTGTCTCCTTTGAGCTCAGACCTTTCAATAGATAATGATGTACATCCAAATGGATGTTGACCGAGCCTAAATTCTACTTCGAGTGGCCTTTAAATGCCATTCGTGTTATACCCTTGTAGGTCAATTGTGGGCCACAATAGTGTCAGTGGCCAAGCCTGAATTCTATCCCCGATGGTATTAAAATGCATTCCATTATACACCCTCAGTGATCAGTGGTGGACCACCAAGGTGTTAGTGGGAACCCACTAACACTGTGGTGGTCCACCACCAACCAGTAAGGGTGTATAATGAACAGCATTTGAACATGTTTTCCTATACAAGTCAGGCTTGGCCATTAACAATCAAGGAACCAAATGATCCCTGACTGAGTCTACCAAGATTCTTCTTGCTCTGGCATCACTCTTTCTCCAATGAGACTCGTCTTCTTCAGCGTCTGGTTCTGGAACCTTTTGATTGACAAGCTTTAAGAGATCATTTTCATCCAAGATGAGAACTCTAAACTTCCAACAGATGAAGTTTGTGGCTCTATCAAGATGATCTTCAACCTTCATTGCAATCATCTTGCCTACAAATTTGAACTTGAAAACCTAGTAGGGGCTAGGTAAAAAATGAAGTTGAAATCTTTTGAAACTGAATCCAAAGTTTAATGTGCCTTATCAAGGAGAGATGGGAGGAGATAAGATTGAGCCAAAACTATGGACTGAAATCGTGTCAAAAACGAAACTTCTAAGAACTAGATTTTTCCTTCATCAATAGATGCACCTTCCCTTGGGCGAAGTTTCCAAGTCACTTTTTCTCGTGGATTGGTGAGGGGAGGCCTCAGAATGTCAAGCCCTAGCTTTTGACAATGCCTTCTAGAACTGCTTTTATTCCATGTTAGGAATTGGCAGTTGTAAAACCAAGATCACTAGAATAAAGACAGAGCACATAAACAAATTGGGTGTGGAGCTCGTTTAACAATGGTGATGATCTGTCACCTCCCAACCAAAGACAATACAACACTATTGTCTCCCCCGAGCTTAGACCTTTCAATAGAGAACGATGTACATCGAAATGGATGTTGACTGAGCCTAAATTCTACTCCCAATGGCCTTTAAATACCATTCGTCATACACCCTTTTTGGTTGATTGTGGGCCACAATAGCGTCAAATCCTGACTTCTATCCCAAACGGCCTTAAAATGCCTTCCATTATACACCCTCCATGATGCCATGCATTGTTTGAATGAGGAACCCCTCATTCCCTTTTCTTCCTTGCCATCATAAAACACGGACACCTCATTCAAGCCCACTCTTACTGAGAACATCCATCCAGAGAATCCTATCTAGAAAATTCCCTTTAACTTTCCAATACCCGACATTTGTTGGACCCAGGTAACTGCTACTCTCTTCCTTCCTAGGATGACCCTAGGGATACCTGTTTTGTGTATTGCCTCCCTACACTCTTATATTTCCACTCCTCCAATTTTAGACTTAGTCTTCTATTCCATCTCGCCTTTGAGTGAATGATCACCTAGTACCCTAGAGCCTCCTATGATGCAAACAACACCGACTAAGCCTCGCATATGAAAGCAAGTTGGGGGAACATTCCCTACGTTGGTTTTGACCTACTAGACCCGATCCACTATCGTGCCTATCAGTGGTATCCATTCATATAGGAGATTGGAGAAATTAACCATTCACCAATTAGGTAACCATTCATTCTACTAGAGCCTTACTATTCTAAGCCCCTACTCGTCTCTGGATTCTTCCTGATAAATAAGGTATGGGGGATTGGCTGCTATATCTTATTTCACCGTATCTACCTATATGTCTTTTTTTACTTGTTAGTAGTGGCTTGGGAAATTAATAATTGTAGGTCTTCCCGTTTATCCGTGGGTTGGATCCCACCTATCTAATCCCAAATACTCAGATATAATGAGAGGAGCAATTATAAGAGCAGTAATTATAGTCATATCAGAGCCGCCAGTATAGGCATACATACCTTTTCAAAGGTATTCCACCATGAGTTAACGAAGGGTACAAGGGTGAGTAACTGGGGTTCGACTCCCTAGGTACCGAGAGTTGCACTCTCAGACTAGGTGGTTTCTTTGGATGTAAAGTGTAAAAAAATACATCCCCCCTGACTAAGACTAGTAAATTAGAAGTTTACGCCATGCCAATTATTGCAACTTTAACCCCTTTATATCTCTGGCTGGTTAAGAATACCAATAAGAATCCTTAGAAAAACTGCATTTGGGCCTTGATAGGCTGTGGGCCTTAGAGTTATTAGACTCTTAGAGATGCCTCTAATTTCATTATATTAGTTATGCGACCTTAGAGAGCCTTCCCTTCTATCCATTCCATTATTGGTAGCTGGGCTATCTTATATAGTAAGCTGCCTTCCCGCGTCATTAGGTGTTACCGTGGGTGTTACCGAAGGACCAAAGGCCTTATCTTTGGAAAGGAGAAGATCAGAAGGCCTTTAAGTTAATCCTCTATATAAATAAGGGTAGAAGCGCTAAACCACTCCCATATTTGTTAAGTTAAAGTAACGGGTTGAATGATTTCCTACAGAAGAGAGTTCGAGTGCCCGTCCCTGTGCCCGTCATGAATATATTATTTGTTTCCTTCCTACCCTGTGCCTGTCATGAATATATTATCTGTTGCCTTCCTATAGAATAAGTAATCAAATAGATAGATAATGATGCCAGTCATAAAGGCTCTTAAGTAAATTGATTGGACCAAGGATGAATTTACCATACGGAAAAGTTTCGTGGAATTCGCCTTGTCCTGTCAGAAGCTATTATCTTTAAATTCGTTCCCTTCACTATATTATTCGGGAACAGCTAGGTTAATGTGCGGTGTTGGCCATCTCAGGAAGGCCACTCTTATAGAGGATAATTTTCCACTTTGTAGGAAGGTGAACAAAAGATAATTTACCATTATAAAGACTAGGTTCATCTAGGGGAGTTTACCAGGTAAGGCCACCCTTCTTATAGAGGACAATTGTGGGATTATTCCCCCTGTTGATTCCCCATTGGATCCACTATAGGAGTAGTAAACCCCCTATAATAGAGTAGTCCCACTTTTATTCCCCTTCCCTCCCTTGATCTGATTCCTCATCAAGATTGGCCTCCTCTTCAAGAACCCCAACAAGCTTCCCCGAAGATTAGCCACCAAAATGGACCGTCTTCCCATTTTTCAACAACCATCCAACCTCGACCTTACGCACCTAGGGCTATGGATATTGAAGATGAGTGGACAATGCAGATGAGTAAAAGGAAGGAGTCCAAGTAACCTTTTGGGGTGCAGCAGAAACTTCCGAATTCAAGACCCAAATCGCATCCTAAATCTTACAAAGATGAAGCAATGCATTCAACTGAAAAACGAGCCTTTACCTTGGTTGGTTATGTTTTGGGAAATAGATTTAGTAGCTCAAGTACTAGGTTAATCCTAGAAGAAATCTCTCTATAGTGTCTTGTAATTGAAAAGGGATGACTATCCCAAGTCAGAAGATGTTTTGAAAGGATCGATCTGCAACGGAAATAGAAATTTTATTTGGTATTTATTCAAGAGGTAAAGTCTGCATAACGGTGATGAAAAAATAAAATGAATAAAAGGTTCAATTTGGTAAAGCCCGACCAGCCTATTAAGTAATTACATGATTTATTCTACTGGGCCAGGTTGGAGGCCACAAGTTCGGTTAAGGTGAATGTGAAAAAGTATCTCAGAGGGGGTGTTTCCTATACAAGAACCCATCGTTGTCATAGGTTTAGAATGTTCCACCGTGGTGTATAACTAGAAAGTTTCATAAGGAAAGTCGATGACTGAGAGCCTTTCCTTTAAGGGTTTTTATTCCATTATCTAAGGCCATAAGGCAGCAGCAGCGTAAGAAGCTTAGGTGGGTAAGGTTTAATTAAAAGTCCATCTATGCGTGACCCTACTAGCAAGCCAACTAAGTTGAGGGGCAGAGCGGTGAATTCAAGAAACGTTCTGAGAAGCTCTTTTAACTCTAAGAAACCATCGTTTCTTAGGGTTGGTAGGCACGGTTCCACCGGGTTCTCGAAGTAGCATTTGTATACAAAGTGTCTGAATGAGAGCATGTAAGGTAATTTCTGTCCCATCCATCGTTGCATCCATCCGATAAACCCCGTGTCTTCTAAGGTAAGGGCCTAATAAACTTTCAGGCATAGGTAGTTTCTAGTGATAGTTTCAACTGGGTAGGTTCATTCCGGATTCCCAAGGAAATTCCCATTTCCATTTCTATTTCCATCCAATGATTAAAGGATCCCGCACAACCCAGGCTTGGCTAACCATTCCTGAAACTTCCTGGTCTAGGGATACATAAGAACTAGTGGGTGCAAGTGACCAAAGGATAAATAGCATGATGTTCCCTGGCAACAACAACTGTTGTAATATTCCTGGCTTCTAGTTGCTCCATGGTCCTAGCAATTTTTTTGGCAGTAAAAGAAAGAAGGTGATCCATCCATGCATGCAATCCTCTGAGGGATTTCAAAGGTCTAATGATGATCGACTCACTGATTACATGCATTATTGGGGCTAAAGATCTCGTCTACAAATTCTAGCAGGTAAAGAGAAACAAAGGGAATGTGTCTGTCATAGCATGCCCGTGCCTACTTTTGTACTCCTTCCTAGCATCTAGAGTGTGTCCTTGATGCTCCTAGGATCCCCAGTCTTTAGAGGTTAAAGAGGCCCTTCAACTCTAAGGCATATGGCAGCTCGTGATGATTCTAGGTCTAAGGTAAGGGGGAATGACCCAGCCCAATGGCCATTCCCATTCAAGGAACCAAGCAAGGTGTGTGACTCCTCAGGTTTTCTAGCAATCCCTCCTCAAGCTTTCCAGCATGTTCTAGGGCTGCTTCATATAATATCCTCCCTCTTTTGGACAGGTTTATAGTCTAAACCAAGGTAAGGGATTCCTCTTGATCCTGTCCCCTATTTCTCTAGATTTCCTGATTAAACTAAAAGTGAAATGGACTCCCCCCCCATGGTGCTAGGTGGGAAGTATCAATAAAAAGAGTAAGGTATCCATCAACCAAGGTCTTCTAAGGGATCATTAACCCATCCCAATTGCAATTCCGATCCAACGCAGGTGTGACTCTTCTTCTAGCAGTTCCTATTCTTAGAAGACCTAATGGTATAGAGCTAGCTGGTCAAAAGTAATTTTGGCAGGTTTCAGGTATCCAAGTCAAAGTGTTCTATCAGTCCCTTGTCAGCATGCATGGTCTAGGGCTGTAAAATAGAAAGGTCATTCTATTTTGGCAAGTGGGTAGTATGAAGAAGGTAAGTTATTATGTGTCTTTCCTCTACTAATCTTCCTGGTATAATTCCTGGGGGTTAGTGGTAAGTTCCTCCATAATCCTAGTCTAGGGTTCCGGCAGTAATAGAAAGATGGGTAAGGCGATTATTCATCCAATCCTCGTGGCTTCTTCTAAGGATATAAATGGCTGACCCAGTAAGTGATTCCAGGTCTAGTTGTGGCAATAAGTAAACAAATTCAAGGTAGTTTGTTATAGCATGTTCCCCTGTCTACGTTTGGTATTTGTGGCTTCTATAGTGTGGACTGTCTGGTCCTAGGTCCTTGGTATCTGTCATAATAAATAAAAGGTGAAGGGCCTAATCCATCCAATAATAAATCCACTAATCTCCCTCCGTCCTGCCATGTAATCCATCCCTAATCAGGGAAAGTAAGGCAGACAACTAAGAGTCTTCGACGAATTGGAAATCCATTAATAACTCAGTGTAAGTTCGTGAATGAGTCACTTTTCCTTCTCCTTCCTGACTTGGTTGGGTTGCGCAACCTGTAATCCATCCCTAATCAGGGAAAGTAAGGCAGGAAACTAAGAGTCTTCGGCGAATTGGAAATCCATTAATAACTCGGTGTAAGTTCGTGAATGAGTCACTTTTCCTTCTCCTTCCTGACTTGATTGGGTTGTGCAACCTGGTGTCATATTATATATGTAATAACGCAAATTGATGGTAGTTCATGATGATTCTAGGTCTAAGGTAATCCTGTAGATAAATAAGGGTAGAAGCGCTAAGCCACTCCCATATTTGTTAAGTTAAAGTAACGGGTTGAATTCTTGCCTACAGAAGAGAGTTCGAGTGCCCGTCCCTATGCCCATCATGAATATATTATCTGCTGGCTTCCTACCATGTTCTCATCATGAATATATTATTTGTTGCCTTCCTATAGAATAAGTAATAAAATAGATAGATAATGATGCAAGTCATAAAGGCTCTTAAGTAAATTGATTGCACCAAGGATGAATTTACCATAGGGGAAAGTTCAATGGAATTTGCCGTGTCCTGTCAGAAGCTATTATCTTTAAATTCATGCCCTTCACTATATTATTCAGGAACAACTAGGTTAATGTGCGGTGTTGGCCATCCTGGGAAGGCCACCCTTATAGAGGATAGTTTTCCACTTTGTAGGAAGGTGAACAGAAGAGAATTTACCATTATAAAGACTAGGTTCATCTAGGGGAGTTTACCAGGTCAGGACACCCTTCTTATAGAGGACAATTATGGGATTATTCCCCCTATTGATTCCCCATTGGATCCACTATAGGACCAGTAAACCCCCTATAAGAGATTAGTCCCATTTTATTCCCCTGCCCTCCCTTGATCCGATTCCTCATCAAGATTGGCCTCCTCTTCAGGAACCCCAACAAGCTTCTCCGAACATTATCCACCAAAATGGACCATCTTCCCATTCTTCAACAACCATCCAACCTCGACCTTATGCACCTAGAGCTATGGATATTGAAGACGAGTGGACAATGTGGATGACTAAAAGGAAGGAGTCCAAGTAACCTTTTGGGGTGGAGCAGCAAGACCACCAAGGTGTTAGTGGGTGCCCACTAACACTGTCAGAGAGCATTTCAACGTTGTCGCCCATACCAGTCAGACTTGCCCATTAACAATCATCATTCATTTAGGGTTTTGAGCATCTTCCTAGTCTTCTTCTTTTGCAAGATTTGAGGAACCAAATGGTCCCTGACTGAGTCTACGAAGATTCTTCTTGCTCTAGCATCACTCTTCCTCCAATGAGACTTATCTTCTTTAGCGTCTTGTTTTTGAACCTTATTATTGACAAATTTTAAGAGAACATTTTCTTCCAAGATGAGAACTCTAGACTTCCAAGAGATGAAGTTTATGGCTCAATCAAGATGGTCTTCAATCTTCATTCCAATCATCTTCCCTGCAGATTTGAACTAGCAACCCTAGTAGGAGCTAGGTCAAAAATGAAGTTTGGAATCTTGTGAAACTGAATCCAAAGGTTAATGTGCCTTATCAAGCCAAGTTGAGAGGAGATAAGATCGAGCCAAAACTATGGTCCAAAATTGGGTCAAAAACAAAAATTATCAGAACTGGATTTTACCTTCAGCAATAGATGCGCCTTCCCTTGGGTGAAGCTTCCAAATCACTTTTTCTCCTAGATTGGTGAGGCGAGGCCTCAGAATGTCAAGCCCTAGCTTTCAACAATGGCTTCTAGAACTGCTTTGGTACCATTTTAAAAATTGGCAGTTGTAAAACTAAGATCACTAGAAGAAAGGAAGAGCACATAAACAAACTAGGTGTGGAGCTCCTTTAACCATGGTGATGACCTATCACCTCCAAACCATAGAGCATACAACACTATTGTCTCCCCCAAGCTCACACCTTTCAATAGAGAACAATGTACATCCAAATGGATGTTGAGCGAGCATAAATTCTACTCCCAGTGGCATTTAAATGCCATTCGTCATACACCCTTGTATGTCTATTGTGGGCCACAATAGTATCAGTGGCCAAGCTTGAATTCTATCCCTGGTGGCCTTAAAATGCCTTCCATTATACACACCCAGTGGTCAGTGATGGACCACCAAGATGTTAGTGGGCACCCACTAACACTGTGGTGGTCCACCACCGACCACTGACGGTGTATAATGAAGGGCATTTGAACGTTGTCGGGGCATACGAGACAAGCTTGGCCATTAACAATCATCATTCCTTTAGGGTTTTGAACATCTTCCTAGTCGTCTGCTTTTGCGAGATTTTAGGGAACAAATGATCCTTGACTGAGTCTACCAAGATTATTCTTGCTCTAGCATCACTCTTCCTCTAATGAGACTTGTCTTATTCAGCGTCTAGTTCTTGAACCTTCCCATTCACAAGCTTTAAGAGATCATTTCCTTCCAAGATGAGATCTCTATATTTCCAAGAGATGAAGTTTGTGGCTCCATCAAAATGATCTTCAACGTTCATTCCAATCATCTTTCCTGCAGATTTGAACTAGAAACCCTAGTAGGAGCTAGGTCAAAAATGAAGTTTGGAATCTTGTGAAACTAAATCCAAAGGTTAATGTGCCTTATCAAAGAGAGTTAAGAGGAGATAAGAATGAGCCAAAACTATGGACCGAAATTGGGTAAAAAATGAAACTTCTCAGAACTAGATTTTTCCTTCATCAATAGATGCACCTTCCCTTGGGCAAAGATTCCAAGTCACTTTTTCTCTTGGGTTAGTGAGGGGACGCCTCAGAATGTCAAGCCATAGCTTTCGATAATGGCTTATAGAACTTATTTGATACCATGTTAGAAATTGGCAGTTGTACAACTAAGATCACTAGATGAAAGACAAAGCACATAAACAAACTGGGTGTGGAGCTCGTTTAACCACAGTGATGATCTATCACCTGCCAACCATAGACAATACAACACTATTGTCTCCCCCGAGATCAAACCTTTCAATAGCGAATGATGTACATCGAAATAGATGTTGACCGATCCTAAATTCTACTCCCAATGACCTTTAAATGCCATTCGTCGTACACCCTTGTAGGTCGATTCTGGGCCACAACAGTGTCAGTGGCCAAGCCTGACTTATATCCTCGACGGCCTTAAAATTCCTTCCATTATACACCCTCAGTAGTCGGTGTAGGACCACCAAGGTGTTGGTGGGTGCCCACGAACACTGTGGTGTTCCACCACCGACAACTAAGGGTGTATAATGAACGACATTTGAACGTCATCACCCATACAAGTCAGGCTTGGCCATTAACAATCATCATTCCTTTAGGGTTTTGAACATCTTCCTAGTCATCTTCTTTTGCGATATTTGGGGAACCAAATGATACCTGACTGAGTCTACCAAGATTGTTCTTGCTGTGTCATCACTCTTCCTCTAATGAGAGTTGTGTTCTTCAGTGTCTAGTTCTGGAACCTTTTCATTGACAAGCTTTAAGAGATCATTTTCTTCCAAGATGAGATCTCTAGACTTCCAAGAGATGAAGTTTGTGGCTCCAACAATATGATCTTCAACCTTCATTCCAATCATCTTGCCTGCAAATTTGAACTAGAAACCCTAGAAGGAGCTAGGTCAAAAATGAAATTTTGAATCTTGTGAAACTGAATCCAAAGATTAATATGCCTTATCAAGACGAGTTGAGAGGAGATAAGATCGAGCCAAAACTATGGATGGAAACTGGGTCAAAAGTGAAACTTCTCAGAACTGAATTTTTCCTCATCAATAGATGCGCCTTCCCTTGGGCTAAGTTTCCAAGTCACTTTTTCTCCTAGATCGATCAAGGGAGGCCTCAAAATTTCAAGCCCAAGCTTTCGAAAATGGCTTCTAGAACTACTTTCATACCATGTTAAAAATTGGCAGTTGTAAAACCAAGATGACTAGAAGAGAGACAAAGCACATAAAAAACCTGGGTGTGGAGCTTGTTTAACCACGGTGGTGATATATCACCTCCAAACCATAGAAAATACAACACTCTTATCTACCCCGAGCACAGACATGTTAATAGAAAACAATGTAAATCCAAATGGATGTTGATTGAGCCTAAATTCTACTCTCAGTGGCCTTTAAATTCCATTCGTCATACACCCTTGTAGGTCGATTGTGGGCCACAATAGTGTTAGTGGCCAAGCATGACTTCTATCCCCATTGGCCTTAGAATGCCTTCCATTATACACCCTTAGTGGTCAGTGGTGGTCCACCAATGACCACTAAGGGTGTATAATGAACCGCATTTGAACATTGTCGCCCATACAAGTCAGGCTTGGCCATTAACAATCATCATTCCTTTAGGGTTCTGAACATCTTCCTAGTCGTCTTCTTTTGCGAGATTTGAGGAACCAAATGATCCCTGACTGAGTCTACCAAGATTCTTCTTGCTCTGGCATCACTCTTCCTGCAATGATAATTATCTTCTTCAGAGTCTAGTTTTGGAACCTTCTCATTGACAAGCTTTAAGAGATCATTTTATTCTAAGATGAGAACTCTAGACTTCCAAGACATGAAGTTTGTGGCTCCATCAAGATGATCTTCAACCTTCATTCCAATCATCTTGCCTGTAGATTTGAACTAGAAACCCTAATAGAAGCTAGGTCAAAAATGAAGTTTGGAATCCTGTGAAACTGAATCCAAAGGTTAATGTGCCTTATCTAGGCGAGTTGAGAGGAGATAAGATCGAGCCAAAACTATGGACCGAAATTGGGTCAAAAATGAAACTTCTCAGAACTTGATGTTTTATTCATCAATAGATGCGCCTTCCCTTGGGCAAAGTTTCCAAGTCACTTTTCTCCTGGATTGGTGAGGGGAGGCCTCAAAATGTCAAGCCCTAGCTTTCGATAATGGCTTCTAGAACTACTTTGATACCATGTTAAAAATTGGTAGTTGAAAAACCAAGATCACTAGAAGAAAGGCAGAGCACATAAACAAACTGGTTGTGGAGCTCATTTAACCACGATGATGATCTATCACCTCCCAACGATAGAAAATACAACACTATTGTCTCCCCTGAGCTCAGACCTTTCAATAGAGAACGATGTACATCCAAATGGATGTTGACCGAGCCTAAATTCTACCCCCAGTGTCCTTTAAATGCCATTCGTCATACACCCTTGTAGGTCGGTTGTGGGCCACAATAGTGCCAATGGCCAAGCTTGACTTCTATCCCTGACAGCCTTAAAATGCATTCCATTATACACCCTCCATGTTCAAAGGTGGACCACCAAGGTGTTGGTGGGCGCCCACGAACAGTGTCGTGGTCCACCACCGACCACTAAGGGTGTATAGTTAACGGCATTTGAACGTGGTCGCCTATACAAGTCAGGATTGGCCATTAACAATCATCATTCCTTTAGGGTTTTGAGCATCTTCGTATTCATCTTCCTTTTTGAGAAGTTAGGTAAAAAATGAAACTTCTCAAAACTGGATTTTTCCTTCATCAATAGATGCGCCTTCCCTTGGGCAAATTTTCCAAGTCACTTTTTCTCTTGGATCGGTGAAGGGAGACCTCAGAATGTCAAGCCCTAGATTTCGACAATGGCTTCTAGAACTACTTTTGTTACCAACATATTGGATGACAGAAAAGTAAGAAGAGGCACAAGGACTAGTCTTATCTAGGAAGAGTAATCTCGAGTCGGGCCCTACCCGAGACAACATTCCAAAGGAATCCATTTATTGACAGGGTCACCCAAGGAGGCTACCAAGAAGAAAAAATAAAGTGGGAAGGGTTTATGGGAATTCCACCTTCATGTCCTAACAATGTAGCGCAACAATACGAGTTAGGAACCAAGCTACAATAAGGAAAAAGACTCACAAATGAGTCACCACTCAATTTTTGGTTCAAATAAAAAAACCCAAGGAGAGAGAAAAGAAGGAATAAATGAAGATGGGAAGGAACTATTTTAATTAGTGGTTATTATTGATTAAGTAACCTATCACTCTTGATTTACTAGTCTAATGCAATCAATTTTCAACCACAAATGGAATTACCAGCAAATTCATGAAAGAAGGGAAAGCTAAGTATGCCAATTATACGGCAAATTAAACCACTAAAAGAGGTGAGATGAAGTTATTCTAGGAAAATCTAGAATATCAAGAGGCAATAGGCAAGAGAAGTTGATCCAACTAACCCATAGTTGCATTCTTTGGTATTAATGACCAACATCTTGCATGATAGTAGAGGAAGAAGGGGCACACAGACTAGTCTTATCTAGGAAGAGTTATCTCGAGTTGGTTCCTACCCAAAACAACTTTCTAAAGGAATCCAATCATTGATGAGGTCACCCAAGGAGGCTACCAAGAAGAGAAGATAAATTGGAAAGAGTTGATGGGAAATCCCCCTTCATATCCTATCAATGTAGAACAACAATAAGTGTGAGGAAACATGCCACAATAATGAGAAAGACTCAGAAATGACTCACCACTCGATTTTAGGTTAAAATAAAAAAACCCTAAAAAAGAGAAAAGAAGGGATAAATGAAGAAGGAAGAGAATTATTTCAAATAGGGTTTACTATTTATTAAATAACCTTGGGCTCTCGATTTCCTAGCGTAGTTCTATCAATTTTCAGCCAGAAGTAGAATTAACAACAAATTCACGAAAGAAGAGAAATCTATGTATCGCAAAGTTACCTATTTCCTTTACTGAGTCAACTAATCTAAATCTTGTAGATTAAAAGAGGTGGACAACAAAAAAGTTCACCTTGAAAAGTGTTGACGCTCCTTTCGATCCTTCATGGTTGACAAGAAGAGTTAGCACATGCCTCCTTGAGAGTTTCACCTTTCTTGAACAAACCTGCACAAGAAATTCCACCTTCCTACAAAACATGCATGACCCTAATCTACAATACAATGCAATGATGCCACTAGGTATACCATATAATTGATCAAAAAACAATATAAATAAGATGTAAAAAGGAATGCAATCACTTATAAGAATATGGGAGAACATGTTGTGGCAATAGAGGAATGCCTGTAAAGGATGGTCAAATAACTAAAAATATAAAATAGTTCACTAAGGGATGAGTTTAGGGCATTTAAAAGACTATTCCATGGTCCATTAGAAAACCAAAGAAATATCTCTATAGCTCCCTGCTCTAAACTCAAAATCACAACTTCAATATATAGTTAAAACACATACTATCATTATAACATTCTCAAGAGAATGCATACCACATTCATGCATATTTGGGGGCAAGAAATTTGTTTCAATATTAAACCTTGTAACTTTTAAAATCTAGGTTTAAAAGCCTTCGATTAAGGGAAGGAAGGGTTGATTATAGTTCCTAATGGATTCAATAAAATGTAATGCAACAATTAAACTAAACCTACCACCAAAAGATAGAAGGGAGGTGGTGGACTCACCATCCGGTTAATGGAGCAACTAAAAACCTGAGTGGTAAAACAGAAGGAATACATTAAATTACTTGTCAAATATAAGTTTAATGTTATCCTGGGGCTCATTACTTTTAGCAAACAATATTTAGAATTGAATGTTTCCTTTACATGTAGGTAATTGAAATAGCCATTATAAAAGTCATTATATCTATTTCTGAATTATATTATGTAATCTAGGAAGAAACTCGATGAATTAAAACAAAAGTAATGAAAAGGGATGGTTGATAATCTACTTGAGAAAGGTTGGACGAGCAATGCATGTTGAATACTATCAAGGGTTGATCGTCTCGACATACGCCATAGCACCAAGGTTGTTTTGGTAGAGTGCCTACAAAAATGAGTCAAGTCAATGAAAAATATGTATAATAACGCATTGCATCTATGAAATAATTAATCAAACAATATCATCAAGTGATAGATCTAGTTGGCCACTAGCTATGAGATGACGATAAGATTAGCTAACTGCAATGACATGTAAGGTTATTTCTCTACAATGAACAATAAGTAAACCAAGAAATAATTGAGCTTACAAATATATGAAAACATCATTAGTACAAATAGAATTAGCACATCCCTATGCATTGAAGGTAATAGAACTAGCCTAAGAAAGAAAAAAAAAATCTAATTACTAAATATCAATAGTATCTAAACTAATAAATTCAGCATTTAAACACAAAATAGAATAAGGAAACTATCAACAAAAAGAAAAAAAATGGGTGTGATACCTACAATTGATTATACATGTCACAAGGTTAAAAATGTCCAACAATAAGGTGACTAGATCAAGGGTGAACCTTTAATCAAGCATGCAAAAAAAAAAGCATACAGAAGAAGAAAATAAGATAATAGGCTTTGATTGCCACTTCTAAAAAGTAGACACTAGTCATAACAATTTTACACAAACTCAAAAAAGAATAATGTGAAGGGAACCCACCTATATAGATGTAGGAACTAAGCTTACCACCAAGCAAATTAAGGCTAAGAAGTTAAAGGAAGTGAAAATTCAAGATAGCTCTTTGTTTGTGTATTTTAGGACATCTAAAAGACTATTGAATGCCATTCCACCTAATTGAGTCAATATCTCTATAAATCCTGACTCTGAACTTGAGATCACAACTTTGATTAATGATTGAAAAGAACCCCATCATTATAACAATGTGAAGGCATCCCTACAACCATGGTTATGTTGGATGTATTGTACAATACAATTATCTCGAAAGGCAATGGAAGGATGAGTGATTGTTGTTTTAACCATAAACCTCAAGTGAGGACCTCACCTAAAGCGATAACCCAATAACAATCACTCATCATAAAAAAGGGGAGACAAAATTGGGGTGCTAAATCGAGAGAAGAATTATTCCCCTGATATGTCAAACAAAACCCATGTGATAAAAACGAATCAACTTGCAAAGTGAGCCATGAAATGACGATGGAAAAGCTTATAATCAAGTTCTCCAATTATAAATATAAAAAAAGGACATTAGGCTTCAAAGCTATGCCTAGAGTTAACATGACAACGAAATTTCCTTTTGAATCATTAATACCTCAACAAGTATACCCATTTCGATGCAAACTCAAACAAGGATAAAGTTAAGGTTATATACATGCCCAATTGCCCTCTTAAGATTAAAATTGCCAAACATGAATTTTATATTGAAGCAGGAATTGAGTTTATCACCCTGCAAAGCAAGGAAAGGAAGGTCAAAGAGGTGAAATATAGGATAGGTCTCTAAGGGATGAGTTTAGGACACCTAAAATACAACTGCATCGTCTATCGCCCAACTAGAACACTCTCTCTTTATATCTCGAATTTAAACTCGAAATCACCACTTCAATACCTTGTTGAAAACCATACCATCATTATAATAGTGTGAAGAGAAATAAAAACAATACTTGTAGAGTTTTGGTGGGGTGAAATTTATTTAAAGGTCAAACCATACAAATTTTAGAAATTTAGCTTACAATCCACTAGTTAAAGAAGGAGAGGGTTGATGGTAACTCATAATGTATTCAGAAAAATGCAGGGCAGGGGTTTAAGTGGCCCAACCATCAAAATAGATGAAGGAAGTGGACTCACCATTCAATTATTGTGGCAATCAAGATCAAACAGAAGTCTGGTAATGCTAGAACTGGACAAGAACTCATAATAACCTTCATTTTCTCGAAAGTTTTCTGTGCTAAGTCTGTCCAAGTGAACGCTCCTTTCTTGGTGAGATATGTGAGGGGTGCTGCAAATTGGGAGAATCCCTTAACATACCATCGATAATAAGTGCACATACCTAAGAAACTTCTCAATTCTGTAACTGTTTTTGGCGCGGGCCAATCTCTGATAGCTCATATTTTATCCATATCAACCTGTACTCCTGCATTGATTATGTGTCCTAAATACATCATTTCCTTAATTCCAAACTCACACTTGGAAATTCTTGCATAAAGCGAGTGTTCTTCTAAAATACTCAATGCTTCGTCCAGGTGTTTCAGATGCTCTTCCCATGTTTTACTGTAAATCAGGATGTCATCAAATAATACGAGCAAAAACTTACGTAGCTGTGCTCTGAAAGTGTGGTTCATGCATGAGTGAAAAGTGGCCAGAGCATTGGTAATTCCAAAGGGCATGACCAAATACTCATAGTGACCATAGTGATAGCAAAAATCTGTTTTGGATATGTCCTGGTCCCTTACCCTGATCTAATGGTATCCCGAGCGAAGATCGATCTTGGAGAAGTATTGAGCTCCCAGAAGCTCATCCATGAGTTCGTCAATTCTAGGAATGGGATACCTATTCTTAATGGCCTTTTTGTTGAGTGCTTGATAATCGATGCACATTCGCAGTGTACCATCCTTCTTTTTAACTAGTACTACTGAGGATGCAAAGGGGCTAGAACTAGGCCAAATATATCCAAGCTCCAGTAATTCTTTGATTGTTTTCTCAATCTCATCCTTGTACCTTTTGGGATGCCTGTAAGGAGTGGTGATGACTTCTTGTGTCCCCTCCTGTAGCTCGATGATGTGTTCAAAACATCTCTCTGGTGGTCTACCTGATGGAAGGTCCTGAAAAAACTTTTCATGTTTCTGTAGCAAGGTTTGAATGTCACTTGGGTGTTGTGTGATAGTCTCTGGGGGTTTCTTGAAGGTGACCAAACATTCTGCAGCCCATTCTATATCATCCTATCGGAGTACTGCCTCCATTCTCTGTGATGAGACCGGTTTTGGGGGATAAGTGTTCATGCCCCTCAAAACTACCCATTTTCCTTCTGGCCCCTGGAACTCCATTTCCATTGCCCTGTAGTCTGTAGTGTATTTCCCTATAGAATAAATCCACTGAACACCCAATACCACATGAGTATCTACCACATCCACTACATAGAAAGAGCCTGTCATCTGATAGTTACCTAAGGTGACATTAAATTTTTTGATCCAGTAGTTGCACTCCATGCTGGAGTTCCCGGCTACTGCTACAATGAATCCTTCAAACTTCTCGGTCTGAATACCTCTCTTGGCTACCCAAGCGGAGTCAATGAAATTGTGGGTGGATCCCCCATAAATCAATAGTCCTACTCTGTGACCCTGTACTACTCCCCTGGCCCTGAGAGTATGGAATCTTGGAACTCCAGATAATGTAGCAATGACCCCCTCTGGTGTATCACCCTGGTGTGATTCCTCCTCAGCTTCCCATAGTTCTTATGTGGCTTCATACTCATAGTTGTCCTCATGACTGTCTGAATATACCTCAATGTAGTGAGCCCTCACCTTCTCTACACACCTGTGTCCTGGTACCCATGGTTCCTAACAGGTCAAGAATAGTTTCTTCCTTCTCAAATATTTCCTAGTGTCCTCGTCTAACCAGGTTTTCTTGGGCACATCCTACTGGAAAGGTTTCCTATCCTTGTCCCTAACAGGAAAATTGGTTTTCAATGGGAATTTGTTTTTGGGGATTGAATCCTGAAGATCTCTTGCTTTGCTAATGGCATCCTACAGAGTGAGGGGTTTGTAGGATTTCACCCATCCCCGTAGTGGCTCAGTGAGGGCCTCAGTGAATAAGATAGTCAATATACTCTCTGACATGTCTGTTACCATAATGACTGTCCTCTGAAATTCTGAAATGAAAGCTTTTGCACTACCGGTCTATTTGAGTTGAGCCAACTCCCTGAAATGTACCTCTGGATATTTCTTGTCAAACCTCTCTATGAGCATCCGAGTGAACTCACCGTAGGAATGTATGGTGTTGTGACCCAATGTCACCAATCCATGGTACCACCACTCGTGAGCCTCTCCGTCCAGGTGAAGTGTAGCCAATTTAATGGTGTCTGTCTCTGTCATGGGGTTGAGTTGGAAATAGGTATCCAGCTTTTGAACCCATATCCTCACTGATCCTTCACGAGTCCCATCAAAGTTTAGGATGATCAACCTGCCTAAGGTCTTCTGCAGCTCATAGTTATGATTGAAACCCTTGCTGAAATTCCTGGGCCTATTCCTACTCTTCATGTTGCAGAAATCTGAAAAAGACATGGCAGCATGAAATTCATCCCCTAAGTCTCTATACTCCTATAAATAAGCCCCAAAAGGCTCGCTAGGTTCTACCTGCATGACCGGGCCCCCTACTGTATTTGCCAAGAAGTGAGGCATGGTAGGCCTAATAGAAGGTCCACTGTATATATGCGGAGTATTCTGAATGTTAGTGTACGCTATCTTTCCACTGCTGCTTGTAGATCCCTGATCTACCGGTGAGGGAGGTGTACTGTTGATACCTGTTTCTGGTTTTGCTGATAATCTGTTGATTGCATTGAGTACATCTTTTTGTCCTTTGGCTAAGTCTTGAAATGCAGAGACCAAGCTACAAAACTCCATCTGATCCTCCTCTTCTCCCATTCCTTTTCCCCTATCCGAGTGTATACCTATTTGTTCCATATTTGAATTGGTATCTTCTAGTTGGATATCATCAAACTCCCCTATGTATCTACTCTTCCTCCTCCTATAGGTTACAAAAGGGTCTCCTCCTGTATTCATCTACGTTTCATTTCTTAAGCCCACAGCTGGCCAAGAAGATAGCTCTGATACCACTGTAATATCCCAAATCTTGATATTTTCTATTTCTAAGCAAATATGTTGATGCAACTGGGCATGCAAACTGCCATGCAAAAATACCTATTTTATAGAAAAAATTAGGGTTAGGGTTTGTGGGACAGAATGAACACTTACCACTGATAAGCCGGCTAGACTGCTCCTGAGAGAGTATGCAAGCACCGAGAACTAGATCAGAGATGGGCAGATCTCTTCTGCTTCCAGTGAACCCCCAGCAGCAAGAATCCTAGTCAGAAGAGGGTGACACTTTCAGTGAAGGAGGTGTCCGATGATGCTGCCGATTTGCAGGACTGATAGCCTTCCTGTGCTGGAGAGAATTCCTGGTACATGTGGGATTTCTGATATCTCTAGGCAGGATAGTGACTTGCTCCAGAGAGATAGTTCTCATGCCCCCTAGATCCCGAAATTGTTGATAACTGCTCCGAGTGAGCACAGACAGATCTGATAATCACCGGGTACCGGAGTATGATGCTGATGACAAGAATGGTGCCTGAGTTTCAAAGTAAAGATGAGATCTGAAGGCCCAGCAACTGATTAGGGATTTCTGGCTGAAAACCCCCCCTTATGGCTACACACGTGTCCCTGCAATGATCTATACCGTATACTGGATAACTTATGAATGAATGTAAGAAAAAATGGTGAACTTGTATGGCTTACCCTGAATGAGACTAGGACAGATGTTTCACTGCCGAAATACCGTTAGCTGAAGACTCCATCTCCAACCCAAACTACTGTGCGGCACGCTGTGCTGCTATCCAAGATCTCCCAAAATAATAATCATCAAAAAGTGAAGTCTCCTTTCGCTTTATCCCTCTTTTATAACTTTCAACTGCGAAAACCCTAATCTTTGACCTAATTAGGTCACTTTATCTTCTAATTTGCAGTTGACTTGCATGCATGCGGATGGAGACTTAAAGAGTGCATGCATCATTTAAATAATTCTTGGATGGCATGCACGAAGGTGGCCTTTGGCCCCGGTGGCCCTTCTTGACCTAATGATGATGCCCTAGATATTCTATGGATGGCATCAGTCCTTAGCTGATTCCCTAGCTATCAGTAACCTCTCGAACCCACAGGAATCACATAGGTTAGCGGTTTTGGGCCTTAAGGCCTAATCGGAAGAGGACATTACATATTACCTTCAACCCATAGTTTTAAACACAAAAGAGAAGTAGATTTCCTAAAGTTATGATCCCAAACCATTTTGATTATCCCGAGGCTAAGGTGGATTACAGCTGGCTCTTCACTTTTCGGACCACGACGAGGGTTTTTACTTTACCAAATCACATTTTTGAGTTCTTTTTTAGACTGGGTAGTGAGGATTAACTTGCTCCAAGGCCGACAAGGGTCGCGAGGTTGTCATGTTTCAACTTTGTAATAGTGGTTATATTGTGCCCACATCGCCATGGGAGGGCAAGGTAACAAACCAACGTTAAGTACTAATGGATGGAAACTATTAGTTCCATCATTTAGATAAACTTAGGCTTTGTTTCCTTAAATGGTAAGGGAGTATAACAACCTTACGCATTCTGTAATTACTTCATGTAAATGTTAAAAGAAGAAGAGCTCATGGATCTAGGGTTACAATTAGTCTTCTCAAAATTGTATCTGGAAATTATTCCCCCTCAAATCGATGTTCTAGGTATCAATTCCTTTCTACCCTTGTGTATTTTAATTTCTTTTTAGCTGTGTACTTTATTTTTCATTCATCGCTTAACTGTTATGTCTGTGTGCACCAATCCATTGTTGCAGTGTTCGACTTGAGGATTTTACTGGGTAGTATACATAGAGGATACCAGAGTAAGTCCGTGTTTATCCTCTTTGTCTTACCCATGTGATTTGAGTAGATTGTGGCATGAAGCTAGAAGCAACGGTTGATGTTTATAATGGTAAAGACTGATGTTTTTGGGTTCACCTTTGAGAATGGAGAGTTGGCTTTTTAAGTTAACATTTCTCTTTCTTACTGTAATTTTGGTTAGGATAATGGTGTTGCTATCGTTTTTCTTTAATTAGGGTTTAAAAGAAAGATATTAAAGTTGTTGTGTCAGGAGTTGTTTGGGACAATTATGATAGTTCGAAGCATATGTGGATTCTACTACTTGTCTACCTATAATGGAGGCTCTTCATTAATTAAATACATAAAAAAAATTTCTGTTAATAATCCCTTACAACCTATGTAGTTCCATTCTCATATGGATTTCTCTTAAGGTTATTCAGCTATACTGGTGATACTTCCTTGAGTATGTAAATGCTTGTGGTAAATCGTTTACGACCTGCGTATTTCACTATTTATGGGGATTTGTTGTAACTGCACTTGTTGTATTAGCCATACTTCTTTAAGACTATATAATCATATTTCTGCTATAAATCGTAAATGCTTGTGGGACCGTTTACGACATGTGTATTTCACTGCTTATGGGGATTTGTTGTAACTGTGCTTGTTATATTAGCAATACTTCTTTAAAATTATATAATCATGGTTCTGCTATAAATCATTTTCGAGCTGAGTGATAGTTGAATGTAAAGAAATTTATTTGTTTATTCAACGATTAGATTAACCCTAGTTCTTTGTATAAATCACAGGATTTTTCTTTAATTTAAAAAGAATGCCACCAGATGGTGTCTATGGTTTGATTTAGGTTAGTGTTTCATGCAATATCTGTACTGGTTAATTTTCCATCCATACATTTATCTATTAACAAACCCTTCTAAAATGATAAACATTCATATTACTAACTAGTACTATTCATGAAAATTCAATCATCCTTATAAATAATTCACCATGGTAAGATTTCCTAAAAAATCATCAATATTAAACCCTTGTTCATAACAGAGAACTAAGATATACATAATTTCAAGATTATAAGGAAACAAAGATTTGGTTTTCTAGTGAACATATCTTAACTCTGTCTGAAACTTGGAAATCAACAGTGATGCACCGCCCAACATTAGGAATCTCGAAACTTTACAGTCTACAAGAGTTCCACCCCATTGCCCAGAATCTTTAGTTTAAGATTCACTTCCTTTGTATCCAAGTTTCCACCAATATAAATGGATAGAATTTAATTTTTTCATAACCTAGCTCTTCAAGAGCTCATTGGCAGTTCTATTTGAGAGCTTGACATCCCTTATATGTTCATTGGCAGCTTTGCGCTATTTTTTATTCTTCTTAGAGCCTACACCACACTTGGTGATCTCTGACAGCACTCTTCATTTTTCTTGTTTCTTTCTTTTGCATTCCCTTCCTTCACTTGCCTAGGACTTTTAATATCTAATAACTAAGTCCCTCCAAGACTAGCCACTTCTCTTCGTAACAATGGTTGAGGATTTAGTTACTGTCGTAAACTCAGCTTTCTGTCAATTAACTGCATGGCTACCTAACTTCCGTATTCAGATCATATTTATATTAAGAATAAATTCTACCAAAATTATTAGTTTCCATCACACAATTACAATTTAAATAAAGTTACTTAAAACAAAATGTTACAAGGAGGTATTACGGCATGGAATAATAAATCGAAGTACTCACTTGAAAAAAAAATTATAAACCTAAAGAAAACTCACCTTTGCATTTTCTTTTGCATGGTATACTACAATCTCTCTCACATAGATGTTTCAATAGCTTTATCAGTGACCCACCACATTCCTTTACCTACATAGAATTACACTCAATAATCGAATAAATGACAAATAATGTAAGATTCCTATATTTTAACAAACACGCATGGAACCATACATACCGCCTCAAACTTCACCTTCACTCACTACACTTATCTATATCGACAAAATGGGTTGTTAGGACAAACCTTAATTTCTCCAACCACTAAACCACAAAATATTATATAGAGACCAAAAAATACCATGAGAAACCTTGAAAAATACATTAAAAACTCATGAGAAATATTATACTAAACAAAGGAAAAAAATAACATCCAAATTAGGTATATATTGTGCAAAGACCGAAATTGCAAACACTAACTAGCTAAGGAGGGAGGACAATGATTGAATTTGAAACAAGGTTGATTTCATAGCAGAGAATACATGGGTTTTGCACCAAAAGAGAACTCACCATATTCCTATGTGTTTACTCACTAACCCATATCTCTCACACCAAGACATTTCAACAATTTCATTAGTAGCCATCCACCTTCTTTTACCTACACTACATTACCTCTACATTTAAAACAAACACATGATATAATGATGTAACAACAAATGAGTTAAGTTCAACTGACATAGAATAATACATACCTCCTTACTCCTTTATCCTTCACCTCATCCATTAAACCCATAAATATGCATTGGCCCTAAACCAAATAACTAGAAACTGTGCATCGAGTACAATGTTCAAGCATATGCTTTGGCATTTGCAACATCCACTCTTTATCCAATTGACAAGGTGATAGAGCATAATCATAGAATGGAAGTTATATTTGACCCTCAATTTCAGATATCTTTGAGCATTGGAATTTTTTTCATGATGATGCTCAGATTATGACATAAAAATACGGAAGTGTCCTCAAACACAACTTTCATTAATAAAGAAAAGAAAAATTACATCAAAGACAATGTGAGGGCCAAGGGAAAAAATCTACCTCACATTGAACAAATCTGAACGTAAATAGTTAATCTCATGTAACTGAAAACGATAGTTCCAAATAACTAATCATTGACACCCAATCACATATTCACATGAAGTGATAGGTGTCGATTTACAAGTGTAACATATTCCTAAACTAATTTTTTTAACTTTCGGATCACTTTTTTAACATTCCCCCCTTTGATCCAAAAGTTCTCTTGAATAAACACCCAGTTCAGTTCTTTATGTTTCTCTTATAGATTGGAGTTTGAATGTATCAACACTATAGGAAGAATATGAAGATATACAAGAAAGGAAGTTATATTGTGACCCTCAAATTCAGGTATCTTTGAGCATTGTCATGTTTTTCATGATGATGCTTAGGTTGTGACACAAAAATATGAAAAGTGTCCTCAGACACAACTTTTATTCATAAAGAAAAGAAAAATTATATCTAAGACAATGTGAAGGCTAAGGACAAAAATCTACCTCACATTGAACGGAACTTAACTTAAATATTTAATCTCCCATAGCTGAAAAAGGTAGTTCCAAATTGCTGATGACTGTAGCTCGAACAAGTAATTTTGTGGGATGTGTCTAACCCATGGAAATCGTCATTAAATGTTTCTTAGACATGGAAGTTTACTTTATTACTTTATTAAGTGAATGTTTTTTTATAAAGTGAGTTTAAGTTAATTAAAAAAAGTACCTAAGGTTACACATTAATGACTTTAAATGTGAGTCATTGATCTCAAGTCAAAATTAGATTTAATCTTGATCGTTGAGATTAGGGATTTCTCCCAACTCAAAATTATAAAAAGGAAACATGGAATAAGACAACACACATTTATAATTCACAAGTTTTGTGAGTAAGAGAGAATCAAATAAGGCCATTTGATTTTCATACTTTGGCAAGGAGAAAAGACAAAGCAACAAGCAGAAGAGAAGCAAGTCGTACAATATAGCTGTACAGTAGAATCTGTACAGGTCATACAGTGTACGGATTTCACTGTAGCATCCGCATGTGTGAGCCAGCAAAGATTGCAGGCAGAGTTATAGTGTCGATCATATAGCAGAGGCCATATGGACCGTATGACTTAGTTTGAGGGTGTTTCCAAGCAGAATTTCAAGACCTGGAAAATTTGCAAATTTGTTGTGTTACTAGTATTTTTCCTCAAACAATTTTCTCGAGTCTCAAAGCTCTTGTAAGTTCTGAAATTATTTCAAAGATGAACTGGTTTGAAGACCAGGAAATCACTGTGTGTTTGTTGGAGTTGTTTTATTAGTTTTTGCTTCTACTAGAAATTATCAATTAATTTATTCCAAATAGTATAACAATATCATATCTAAAATTGTTACCTAGGCACTGGTTTTAAGAAATTAACATGGTATTAGAGCTTATGCTCTATAGGGAAAGCAGATCCAAATGTTTTGAGTGCAGATCTATAAAATATAGAGATCTCAGTAGCAGTTCCAATGAGTGTTAAAGCATACAACAACTTTATTCATTAGATCCAGGCATGGAAGCTAACAGTCTATGGATCAATGACAGGCTAGATGGGGCATCTAACTTCTTGTCATGGAAGGAAAGGGTTACATTGCTCTTAAAGGAGCATGAGATTGGGATATTGTTGATAAGACTGTGACCATACCGACTTATGAAGGACTGAAGGCAGCACATGAGAAAAGGGAGATCAAATCCCAAAGACAAATCCCAAATGTAGTAAAGGATCACTAGAACCTGCATGTGGAAAAGAAGACCAAGGGAAAGGATATGTTAGATGCCCTAGTCAGTATCTTCAAGAGTGATAACCTAAACAGAAAAAACAATTTTGAGGAATAATCTCAGAGATGTCTAAATGACTAAATAAAATAATGTTACCATCTACCTTATGAGGATCACATAGATACGTCATCAACTTGCAGCGATTGAGGAGAAGTTTCTTGAAACAGAACTTGTGAATATGGATCTGAATGGTTTCCCTACGTCTTGGGGACCATTCCTGAAAGGGATCTATGTATAGGAAAACATACCAGACTAGCGGAGACTACATTCAGGAGGAGACTCATGAGGAGTACAAAGCCAAGCAACAGGGAGGAGGTGATGAAAACTTATCCCTTGTCAGCAAAACAAAGAATATTATGCTTTTATCTCTTCTATTGTAGGACAAAATGATATTTTAGCATGATTTTGGGGTCCCTTGTCATACATTTTAGAACCTTGGTTACAGTAGATTTTCCCACTATTTGACAGATGATTGGGATCTTGGCTGACAGTGCCTCACAGTAGCAGCAGATGATGTATCCTACATATTGCAATTTGTACTAAATTGTGTGCCTTGATGTTATTATATGGATGGTTACATTTGATATTGAATAACTAACTTGCATTTTGATCTATCCTATACCCTATGATTATTTGATATGTATGATGAGTAACACTAGCTTGGTATGATGAGTAGATTCTAGAATCCTTGCAAGGCTAGACTGTTGATCCCAACGAAATGCCCCTAGAGGAGGATGTTGCTCTTGTTGAAGATGATGATGGCGGAGAAACTTCGGAAGCTTGGGAGCCAGATTTGAAGGAGGCTGATGGATAGCAGGAATATGTGAACACCCTCTCTGGAAAAGAGATCCTACAGCTGAAAGGTAACTCTATCCCCAGGGGCCTAGTTCCTTTACAAAAACTTTTTGATCCTAATGATGTGGCCAAAGAACCTCAACTGGTCCCAATCTGTGAAGATGTTGAGGATGTAAATATTGGGACAGAATATCAGCCCAAGGCCATCAAGATATCAAGAACCCTCTCATCAGAAGCCAAGAAAAAATACATCTCGCTGATGACAAAATACTCACATGTGTTTGCTTGGAGCTATAGCAACCTTAAGGCATATGATACAAGCATAATCCAACATACCATACCAATCAAGAAGGACAAGATGCCTTTCAAACAGAAGCTGAGAAGGATGAATCCCAAACTACTGCCCCTGATAGAAAAAGAAATCAAGAAGTTATTTGAGGCCAAGATCATTGTGGCCCTCAGATTTTCACGCTGGGTGGCAAATCTGGTCCCTGTTAGGAAGAAGAATGGGGAAATAAGAATATGCATTGACTTTAGGAACTTGAATAGAGTCTCTTTGAAGGACCATTACCCACTCCCCAAAATGGACCATATCTTGAAGAGAGTAGTGGGTTCACAGAGGATCTCCACTTTGGATGGCTTCTCAGGTTATAATAAAATCGTGATGCACTCGGAGGATCAAGAGAAGACAACCTTCACCACACACTGGGGCACTTTCATGTATGCTAAAATGCGATTTGGGCTGATGAATGCAATGGAAACCTTCCAGCAGGCCACAAAAATAGCCTTCAATGATGAAAAAGACAAAATTATGGTCATGTATCTAGACAATATCATTGTTTTTTCCAAATCCAATAAAGAACATGTTGCACACCTGCTGAGGATGTTCAAAAAATGCATAAAGTTCGGCATCTCCATGAATCCAAAGAAAGAATTATTTGCTATGAAATAAGGGAAGCTGCTGGGCCATATAATCTATCAGAAAGGCATCAGGATAGATCCAAAGAAGGTTGAGGTGATCAGCAAAATTGAGCTCCCTCGAAATAAGGTGGAGGTTCAATCCTTTCTGGGAAAGGTAAATTTTCTGAGAAGATTTATTGCTGCCTTTGCTGAAATAGTGAAATATATAACTGATATGCTGGGAAAGGATAAAGAAATCAAGTGGACTCCTGAAGCCAAACAATCCTTTGAAGACATAAAGAAGGCCATATCTAAAGCACCTGTACTTGCAAGCCCTGATTTTTCTAAATACTTCCTCATATTTTCATTTTCCTCAGAGCACATAGTGGCAGGGGTATTGTT
>LPNX011061313.1:306936-352142 GCA_001517045.1 Pseudotsuga menziesii | reverse complement strand
CTCCTGCTTTCAAATCAAAGAAAATGGTTGAGTTTTGTTCCAAATATCACATACAATTGGGAAACTCCACAGCCTACTACCCACAGGGAAATGGGTTGGATGAATTTTCAAACAAGAGCCTCATGAGAATCATCAAGAAGCTATTGCAGGATAATAAGAAAGCTTGGCACACAAATTTGATCCATGCTTATGAGAGAATTGAGATTGTAGCCTTTAGAGGAAATAATGCCTATGTTTTGGATGAGATGGAGGGAGATCTAGTATTTGGAGCTCCTGTAAATGGGAGGCTCCTCAAACACTATTTTATGTAAAAGTAAGTTCAGCTCAATTTTCATTGTATATACCATTTTATTTAAACATTGCATGTGTGGATAGCCCCCCTATTAGATTTAAAGCTCGAGGTGAAGCCAGTAAGGTCTCCAACAGGGGCTGTCATTTAGTTTTCTTTTTCAGGCGAATTTGAAGTTGAAGGCACTTGGTCTACGTGGTTCTTTGCTACCTCACAAAGAGGATAGCATCCCCGATTTGGAGCTGTTGTTAGCACCTGTGCTAAATTTTGAAGACTTCTACACAAGGCATCTGCACTAATTTCCCCTTCAAAGGTCTGGACCAATGAAAAATGAGGGTAGGGCCAAAAAATTTCCATCTCTTATGACCTAGATAAGATCAGATAAGATAAGATCATTTTACTAATTTCCACTAATGACCACAAAGTAAGTCAACGGGACTGCTGGTTACAATGATAGGGTATGCATGTGGGAGTATCAAACGATCTCCCTTAAAGAGAGTACAATATAAAAAATGAAATAAACAGAGGTAAAGAAAATCCAGTCGAGCTAGGCCGAAGCATGGGAGAAGTCATGCTCTGGTTCTAGTTGTGTAGTCCTGTACAGGGGCGAAGGAGCTCAAGTGGACCAGATCCACGAGCCGAGAATGCCGAGGAAGGTCTGGTACTCCTAACATCCGAGGCTGAATGAAGAAAACTAAGTGAACTGTAAGATTGTTTGTTGCCCTGAATCGGGGCCGGTAGGTGCGGGTCACCCTCTGGAATGTTGTTGGTGGGATCTGGAAGGTCCTGGGCATCTCCGGGGGGGGAGGTTTGGTGCAGGGCCGCCACTGAGATCTCATGGGTCGAGAGCCCCCAACCTTTACTGATCTAGGGGTAGGATTGATATCAGAACCAGTGGATCTCTTTGTGCCCCTGGATGGCGATAGTATGTCAAAGACTGTGGTGATCCGCTGAGCGATGTTTGCTCTAGTGGGAGGCTGCAGGATCTGGGCTCGAAACCTGAGATCCTCTTGAATATAGAGTGCCAGACATCTCTGATCAGTGTATCTGAAGAAAGTGGCTAGAGTTTGGGGCCCTCTAAACAAGAAATAGAAATGTCCTCTGATCTAATAGTAGAAGGGACACCTGAAGATAAAATGTGACTCTGTTTCCACTTCCCGTAGGTGGCACAGCTGGCAGATCCTATCTACTCTATCGATCTGGTGATCTAACTCTACCCAGAGTCTATGTGATCCTACCCTGAACTGTCCGAGAGGGATCCGAAGAGCATGCATCCAATGAAGAAATGTATACTTGGGCTGGACAATGAGCCTGTCTCTGATCTCTAGGAAATGTCCAGCATAAAAGGCCATCTTCGGGCGCAACCCTCGCGGAGGGTTGATCTAAGGGACCTGAACGAACTGCTTGTAAATATCTTCTCTGATGATCTTATTCAACTCTTGTTAGATAGGAAGAAGGTGACCTGGGGAATCTAGTGAGTACTGGAATGGGGGAAGATGATCTAACTAGATCCCCACTAAAGCAAGGAGGCTCGAGACCCCTGTGAACCAACACTTGGCCCTGCCTGGGTGGATAGCACTGGCAATAATCGAAGCTGAGCAATAAGCTAAATATGGGTATCTATCTCGGCCTTTTGAAGAGTCGACTAGTCCTCGGATCCGATGTATGAAGGAGACCCATCTGAAAACTATCTCGAGGCAGAATGGATGGGCTCCAAAATCGGTGAGGATGATGTGTTGTGGCACTGTCTGCTTGCACCTGATAATACGCCGGAGAAGGAGAATCTGAACTCTTTTAGCCGATGCCAAATCTGACTCAAATAAGGAGGGTCCCCAAACTTCTGATCCATATAGAACAATGGGGCAGATCAAAGTATTTACTAGGTCCATTTTGGATGAAATATCCTGGAAGTGGTGACGGAAACACCATCTCTCGAGGAGGGCTAGAGACTCATACCCTTTGTTGATTCGAGGCTGGAGTGTTGGCTGAAGACTTAAATGGGGTCCATAAAACTACACCCCTAAATATGTATAGGTACTGGTGATCTCCACTTCCTCTCCCTTGAATAGGAAATGAAATTCTGAGGTTTTCTTTGTTCCATTGAAGATCATAACCTTTGTTTTTCCCAGATTCACCATCAACTTCAGGAGTTCACAGAACAGGGCTAAAGCATCAAGTTGTCTTTATAGGCCTTCTAGGGAAGAAGAAAGGAGTACAATGTCATCAGCAAAAAGCAGGATAGAGATCAAGACCTGGTGGAGGAGGCATCCATATTTTTCCTGTGTGTGCTCCTAGAGGAAGGCCTCCAACTCGTCAATGTAGATTCCAAATAGAGTGGGAGAAAGCAGGCACCCTTGCTTCACCCCAATGGTGCTACGAATGAACTCAGATAGCCCTTGTGCTGTGTGAAGGCGGCCCTGAATGGACTCGTATAGATGCATAATGGTTGTCAAAAGGATCGGTGAGATGCCAATTTTTCTGAGTCCCTACTGTAAATCCTCTCTCGAAACTGAGTCGAATGCTTTCCAAAAGTCTATGAAGCAGCAATAGACTTTCGAGGAGAGGTGGCGAGCCTCCTCAATAACTGCTCAGAGAGTAAAGATGTGATCGATAGTATGGTGTACAAGTTTGAATCTTGCCTCACCCCGAGCTCTAATATTTTTCTGTTCAAAGTCCCTGGAGAGCTTCATATGAAGAACTGTAGCATAGAGTTTGGAGAACGTGTGGCTTACCATGATCGTTCTGTAGTTGTTAGGTTCAGAAGTGGCTCCAGACTTGTGAATCGGATGAATGATATGATGAGACCAGGGTGACATAAATCCTTCCCACACTACATGATTAAAGAGATCAACCAAGTATCTGACCAAAATGAGAGACCCTGTTTGAAGAAATCTGCTTGGTAGCCTTCCTCATCTGCTGATTTGCTGCTACTCATCGTCCGGATTTATTCTGTGACATCATTCTTAGTGAAAAGGATGCAAGAGGATGGGGGGGAGGCCACTTGAATATCAGCCTGTCCTAGAATGTCATAGAGCTTGGATTTCTGGGAGAACATAGAAGCAAGGTGAAGATCAAGTGACAAAGGGGAGCGTCGGGAAAGAATGGTACACTAGAACTGCTTCAGGGAGTGGATGAGAAGGGTTGAGAGTTCCCGTCTTCTCTGGGAGATAAAGTGTCATTTCTTCTAGTGAAGGAGATGACGATAATATTTTTGTATGTTGGGGTAAGTAGGACAGGAGTGGAGGAAGGCATGACGGATTTCTTGGTGAAGTGATTTGCAGTCTTCGTCGTACCGTTTGTCCATGGGGCAGGAGGCCATTTTAGTGGTATTCGAGGAAGTATGAGTGGAGTGGGGGAAGGAGTTGAGCGCTGCTTTCCAGATTGACGATGAGAGACATTGGTACTTGGCGATGGCTAAGTTGAGTGAGGGGAACTGGACTTCAGGTGGAAGGATCTGGCAGAGTTCTGAAAGGAATATGTTGAGGTCGTCCTCATCAAAATGAAAGGTGGTCTGAGGGGTGTTTTCTGGGGGGGGCGGTGTTGGAGGAGGGGGAATGGATTGGAGGGAAAGAGAAAGAAGTGTGTGGTCAGCTAAGGGGATGGGGACGATGGAAAGGTCCCAGATGAATGGGAGTAGGCTTTGACTGGCTAAAGCGTAGTCCACCACACTAGCTCCACCTCCATGAGGCCGACATGTGAAGATGTGAGAGTTTAGGAAACAAGGGAGGCCATTCAGAATAAGCAGCTCATGTGATTCCCCCAAATGCAGGAGGTGTTTGCCGTAAGCTGTAGTCAGGCCCAAGGCATCTTCTGAAATCTGGTGGAGACCAACTGCTACGGGGTCTGGTCCTGTAGTGCAAAACACATCTTCTGATCTGTCATGGAGGGGAACCTGGAGGTTTTTAGTACGGCCGTTAAAGTCCCCCATAAGTATAACCTCTCCGTCAATAGAGTATTGGGTGATGCCGGTGTATAGATCCATGAAAGGGTCTCTGTCTGCTCTGTTGTGAATGGAAAATGATGAGGATGCTGGTGGAAAGTAACAGACTGCGAGGTAGATGTGTCCCAGGGGAGATATTGGTTCTGATCCAAATCCACATGAATTTAGCACACTCGTCGAAGGCCATCAAGGAGACCCTCTTCCTAAGAGAGTCTTTGACTAAGCAAGGAAATCCTCCTGAACCCCTGACTCCACCAGAGCTCCTTGTTTCTTGTCTGCAGACTGAGAACCAATAGTAACCTGTGATGTTCGAGAGAGGTTGTATAGGGCTCGCATGGATCTCAGTCACAAGGAGGATATCCGTCGATGCGAGTGTGTCATACAAGAGACTTGGAGATGATCAGAAGGACCCATTTCCATTCCAACAATGGACAATGATACTTGCACCCTAGTGTCTCTCCGTCTGGCCCCATCATTTAGAGCTTCCTGTTCGAGGTGTCCATACAGGGGGGAAGGAATCTCAAATAAATGCCCGAAGGTTCCTGATTACTGCCCATTTTCCTGCTTTCCTTGCTGCTGCGACCTATTCCCTGGACTACTTTAGTTCTGCAACCTGCACTCAGGTAAGTTCCTCCTCAAGGAATATCTTGTCGAGGAGTGAGAACAGTTTGCATTTAGCTCTAAGGGCACAAATCTTATCCGTAGCATTATGGAATCTAAGAAAGAGGGTGGATTCAAGACCCACCCAAGCTCTATCCAAGGTTAAGTCTGGGAGGCCGAGGGTATCTCTCAGGAGCTGGGTTCCTACCTCCATAGGGTCTGCGGAAGGAAGTGGCTGAGGGAGGCCTCTGACTTTCAGTTCCCTTGTGCATATGGTATGTTGTTCGACAATTTTGTCCTGTACGACCTCCTTGATAGTTGTGAAGGGATTTTTTTTCCCCCTGAACTACTTGTGCCCATGAGTTGACATGTGTCTCTGTCTCCTATTTAAAGGAGGCCTATTGGGATTTGATTTCTTTTTGCTTGGTCTTAAGGTCCTAGATTTCTGCGTGAAGTACTTCATTCTGAGGATGTGAGGAGCCCTGTTCTATCATTTTCTTGAGGGATAGGTTGTCCCCTTCAACCTTTGAGACTTTTGTAGTGAGAGAGCCCACCTCTAAGCAGAGTCTACCATTCTCGGCTTCAAGAGATTCGAGTTTCTTAAGCATTTGTTTAATTTGAGATATCTAGAATGCGAACTCTGAATCTAGTGCAATGTCCATGGGGTTGTAAAATTTTGGGTTACCTTGGCATTGCCTGAGGTATTGAAATTGGCCTCTATCATTGTAGTACCAAATGGGCATATTGGGAATTCCTTCTAGCTCTTGGTCGTTTTTTTGGTCCTCCATGAACTGTCGAGTGCAGGCAGCTAAGGGGATGGGGGTGAATCCTAGTGAGTAAGGAGAGAAGATTGAGGGGGGGAGGGGGAGACGCAAGGGATGTGGGAAGTGGAGGTCGTGGGGAGGTGTGTAGAGGAGGTCAGGATCCCAAGCAGCGGTCACGCGAACCGTGCACAGGTGGGAAGACGAGTGGCTGCACAGGTTGGAAGCCATTGAAGGGTGGGCAGAGGGGGAGTTGCACGCAGGGGCAGCAGATGCGAAAGCGGAGTGAAGAGAAGTCACATCCGTGAAGGGTCGTGTGCGAGCAGGGAGATGAGGAAGAGGTTGCGCAAGGAAGGCAGGATCGCGTAGAGGAGGGTTCATGGGGAGATGGGGGGTTGCACGCTATAGAAGCTGTGTGAGAGCAAAGGAGGCTGCAGGAGGAGAGGAGTAGCAGACACACGCAGGAGAGCTCACACAATGGGCTTGCAGACATACAGAGGAGATGGCTTGCGGAGGAGGGCTCATGCGAGGTGTGTTATCCACTAATTTTGCACTTAGTGGATTTTTCGGTGAGCCGCCAGAGCATTGAACAAGTACACTTGTTCGTGATCAGAATTTAGAAATCTGCTAACATTTTCCTGGGACTCTGTTCAGAACTTTTTGTAAATACATGTTCATACCCCCTTGGGGAGATTGTAAAAAATGTCCTAGCATTTAATTTTTTATAAAAGGCTCGGTTTCCCAGACTTGGGAATCAAGTCAACTAGCCCAGAGTGTTTTTTCCCTTGGTTATTATTGGCTGTTAAACAAACAACCAATAATTTCTAAGTTTTTCACTCACTCCTCCAAAGTTGGGGTAGTTGTCTTGTTGTGTCAGCCTTGGTAGGTTATTAGAGCCTTCGTGTCAATGTTTTTTGTCATGCTAGGCATTCCGATTGAGTCGTATGAACATGTACTAGGTCCCCCTAAAGTTTCGTTCGATTTCGAGAAAATTATTTTTTTCCATTTTTTAAGCCATTTTTTAATGGTTTAAATGGAAATTTTCAAAATGTAATAAATGGATACTCGCTGGTTAAATTCTCTGAACACCTAGCTTGTGATTCTAGACAGGTCCATCATGTCTTTGAACAGAGCTACTGAAAGTATTTCTGGTTAGGTTTCCTAGACACCTTAAGCAAGATCATCTTTAAAATTTACAATAAAATAAGCCAAGAACAATTGCAAAATGATCTCACAAACACTACTATTGAGACTTGTATTCCAGCATTCACAAGCACGTTTTGACTCCATATTGGCACTGGTCTTAAAATTCCATGCATCGCCTTGATCTGGACCATTTGTCCCTAATGTTTTCTTAAATCATTATTTATCTGTGGATGCATTTAATTTCCAAGTCATCTTTGTATTGTTCGTCTCAAATCTTGTGTTTTGTAATTGCAACGTGGATTGCTCATTTTATTATAAAGTTGTAATCATTCAAAAACTCCTAAAAAACACCCATCCACATCATAACATCAAAAACACTTAAACACATTGAGCCATTGCAACGTGGATTGCTCATTTTATTATAAAGTTGTAATCATTCAAAAACTCCTAAAAAACACCCATCCGCATCATAACATCAAAAACACTTAAACACGTTGAGCCATAGAAAACTCTTTGTTAGGGACGACCTGGCTTCACTTCCTTAGGAGTTAGCCTAAATGGAGGAGCTAGGAGTAGGTGACATTACCTGGCTCTTTGCTTGCCCCCAAGGCCACACCTCTCCCACTTTCTCAAGTGAGGAGACAGCTTTCATTAGATTTTTGCCGCTGGTGTGCAATCGGCGAACAACATCTTTTGGCGCTATTGCTGGGGAAAAATATTTTTGTTCCTGAACGACCTTTGTTTCTTTTTAGTTTTTACCTTTATTCCCTCTTTTGGTAGATTTTTAGTCCAATCACTCTCTGAAATTAGACTTGTATCCACCTGGCGACTCCACTGTAAGTTAACACCTCAAGGTATTCGACTAGAAGAAACTCTGAAGGTTTGTTCAATTTCATCCCTAACCCTGAAAAAGTCTATAGGAGGAGACTGAACAAACTAGATTCTCGTAGGATCCTTGCAGAACTTGGATTTGAGTCTGTTTAAGACATCCACCTTTTATTTCCAGAAAACTTACAAAATTTGCAAAACAATAAGTGTTTCCTTGACACGATGGGTGAGTTTTTTACTCAACTCAACTTCACTCAGATAGCAGGTCAACCCCATGAGGTTCCTAAAAAGGCCATTGATAAGCTTGTCACTTTCACAGGAACTGATGCCTCTACCTCTATTGAGAAACATCTTAGATATTTTTCAAAACATTGTGGTGCCTATGTCAAGGGTACTGACAAACATGAAGATGTATACATGACCCTTTTTTCTCTATCTTTGGATGGTAAGGTTGGAAACTAGTATGACAACTTGCCGAATAACTCTTTCGCTACCATAGCATCCTTCAAAGTTGCATTCCTCGAAAAATTTGGCAACAAAAAGGAACCTAGACATCTAGTGGCAGCCTTGACTAGTATGAAGAAGTATGATATAGAAACCATGGATGAGTTCAACAATAGGTTCACAGAGTTGTCAAATTCTATCTCTGCCACTCATGCTCCTCCTGCAGCTTCCACTTTGGATTATTAGATAGAAGCATCAAGTGGCAAGATCTAGTACCCGATTAGAGACAAGGAGCCAACCACACTGCTTCAAGCTCAGAATTTGGCCATTAAAATTGATAAGAATATGCACTCTTCAGGAGAGTCAAACATCCAGGGTTACTCCAGATCATCAAATCCTCTAAAAAGTGTTGAACCTAAAGGAAAGGAGTCATCAAATGAAGCATATGAGAAGAAGCTCATGGACCTGACAGAGAAAATGCAAGATATGGAAAGGAAGCACTTAGCACAGATTAAAGAGGTTCAGAATAGGGTCATAACTGTTGAAAGAACTCAACCTCCACCACCTCCTATAACTTTCCCTGCAAGGCAAACATGGCAGATAAAGAATCCCAACCATGAGCAGAGGCCTCCTCATGAACTAGAGGCTAATAATGTGGTTGAGCCTTACAAACCATTCTGTAGGGCATGTAGGGATTTCCATGATGAATATTCTTGCTATTATGCATGCTATATTCAGGTGAGCATGGTTTTCTAGAGGGTTGTGGTCCTAAAGCATCATCGAGTGAGCCTGAATACATAAACTATGTAGATTACATGCATGATATTTCCGGAGGAAGTTGGAGAGAGGTAAAATAATATTCAAGAGAGCCTGTAATATCCCGACTCCCGATATTTTCTATTTCTAAACAATTATGCGGATACAACTGGGCTTACAGACTGCCAAGCAAAAATCCCTATTTTATAGGAAAAATTAGGGTTAGGGTTTGTGAGATAGAATGCTCACTTACCACTGATAACTGGCTGAACTGCAGCAGATAAATTCTGCAAGTACTAAGATCTAGATCGAAGAGGAACTGATCTCTCCTGCCTCCAGTGAATGCTCCAGCAATAAGATGCCCAACCAGAGAAAAAGGTGACGCCCTCAAGGAAGGAAGTGTCCGATGGATTCGCCGATTTGTAGGGCTAATAGCCTCACTGTGTCGGAGAGATTGAATGGATTATGCTGAAGATCTGACACCCCTAAGCAGGATAGCGTCTAGGTTCAATGAGGTAGTTGCTCACGCCCCTATAAACTCAGAAATGCTGATAACGGCTTCGGATGAGCTCAGATGGAGCTGATAATCAAGGAGTGCCGGAGTACGTAGCTGATGGTAAGAATGATGCCTGAGTTTTGAAAGGAAACTGAGATTTGAAGGCCCAATAGCTGATTAGGGCTTTCTAGTGGAAAAACCCCTCTTACAGCTGCACCGTCCCACTGCAACAATCTATACCCTGTGCTATATAACTGATGAATGTACTGAAGAACAAGTGGTGAACCAGTATGGCTTACCTGGAATAAGACTAGGACAGATGTTTCACTGCTGAAATCATGCTAGCTGAAGACTCCGTCTCCAACCCCAACTGCTGTGCTACACGTTGTGATACTATCCAAGTGCTCCCAAAATAATAATAATCATAAGTCAGGTCTCCTCTTGCTTTACCATCTATTTATAAAGTTCAACTGCGCAAAACCTAATCTTTGACCTAATTAGGTCACTTTATCTTCTAATTTGCCGTTGACCTGCATGCATGCGGAGGGTGACCTAAAATAGCATGGTCATGCATGGAGCATGGTCATGCATGAAGGTGGCCTTTGGCCCAGGTGGTCCTTCTTAACCCAGTGAGGATGCCCTAGATTTTCTATGGAGGGCATCAGTCTTGATCTGATTCCCTAGCTATCAGTAACCGCTCAAACCCACAGGGATCACATAGGTTAGCGGTATGGGCCTCAAGGCCTAAAAGGAAGAGGACATTACAGTCCTCCCCACTCGAGATTGCTTTTCCTAAAGCAACTTCAAACTGGGATGCTGCAATACATGTTCACCTTCCCACGTGGCATCCTCTGGCTGTAGTTCTTTCCATTGAACCAAATATTCGTTGATCACTCTGTTCCTGAGCTTCCTCTCTCTGGTCTGTATGATCCGTTCAGGAATCGGTATTAGCATTCCTTCATCATATAAAGGGGGCAATTCGGTAGATGGACCAATGTGTTGCCCAAGGTTCTTCTTCAGGCTGGACACATGGAACACATTGTGAATTTTGCTTTCTCTAGGCAGCTCTAGCTCACATGCCACCTCTCCCACCTTCTGAATTATTTGGTATGGTCCATATAAGTAGGGTTTTAATTTCTCTGCTCCTTTCTTCTTAAGTGACGACTATCTGTAAGGCTGGAGCCTTAAGTAGACTAAATCCCCTACCTCAAAGCTCCGCTCAATCCTGTGTTTGTCGGCATACATATTCTGTTGATTCTGGGCTGTCCGTAAATTCTCTTTCAATACTTTCAGGATGTCCTGACTGTCTTGTATCCAATCCTTAGCCTTAGGAGCTCTGCTATCTCCAAATTCCAAATCTGCATAGTCCAAGGCCTCATAACCATATAATGCCTTAAAAGGAGTCATCCTAATAGACATGTGATAAGTAGTGTTGTAGCAATACTCTCCCAGGTGTAGCCATTTTATCCATGTTCACTGCTGCCCTGCTACATAGTTCCTGAGATAACCTTCAATCCACTTGTTGACTATTTCTGTTTTCCCATCACTCTGGGGGTGATAACTCATACTAGTAGCCAGTTCGGTCCCCACCAATCTGAACAATTCCTGCCAAAAGGCACCTGTGAACCTGCTATCTCGATCACTAACAATGGTCTTAGGAAACCCGTGTAACCTGAAAACCTCCCTGAAAAATAACTCCACCAGCTGAGCTGCCGAGTAGTCTGATGGTATCGAGAAGAAATGTGCAAACTTGGTCAGTCTGTCAACTACTACATATAAACAATCTCACCCTTGGACCTTGGGCAAGCCTGTAATGAATTCCATGGATATGCTCTCCCACTTCTGTTTTGGAATCGGCAGTGGTTGGAGTAGCCCTGCTGGATGTGTGTTCTCAACCTTGTTCTGCTGACAGATGCTACATTCCCAGACATGCTGCATAATCTCCCCCTTGAGGCCCTTCCATGAAAACCTCTCTCTGATCTGCCTGTAGGTTTTTAAGAACCCTTGATGCCCTAATAAAGGAGAATCATGGGCTTCCTGGATGATATTCTTACTTAATGTGGATTCTGGGATGAGGTATATTCTGTCCTTGTAGTAGATGATGTCATCCACAATCCTGTACCTGTCATCCTGAATTTGTCCATCCAATAATTCGCAGGCAAATTTATTTTTGAAGTACTCCACCAAGAGAAGTGCCCTCCAATCCATGGATATACTACTGAGAGATAATGGATCAGCCACTACATTATTCTTACCTTTCACATACTCAATCTTGAAATCATAGGCTTGTACCTTGCTAACCCATTTCTGTTGTCGCTGATTCAGTTGCTTCTGTTCCAAGAAATACTTGAGGCTATTATGATCTGTTTTGATTTTGAACTTACTTCCCACCAGGTACTGTCTAAATTGTGTGAGAGCATGCAAGATAACTAGCATCTCTTTGTCATATATGGAGTAATGGCGCACGTAGTTCTTCAGCTTACGGCTCTCAAATGCAATAGGGTGATGATTCTGCATCAGTACTGTTCCTAACCCTTCTCCTGAGGCATCACATTCTACTCTAAAGGGTTGTGAGAAGTATGGCAATGCTAAAACTGGGTAAGAACTCATGATAACCTTCATCTCCTTGAAAGTTTTCTATACTGAGTCTATCCAAGTGAATGCCCCCTTCTTGGTGAGATCTGTGAGGGGTGCTGCAAACTGGGAGAATCCCTTAACGTACCGTCGGTAATAAGTGCACAGACCTAGGAACCCTCGCAACACTGTCACATTTTTTGGCACGGGCCAATCTTTGATAGCTTGGATTTTCTCCATGTCCACCTCTACTCCTTCTACATTGATCACATGTCCTAAGTACAACATTTCCTTCATACCAAACTCACACTTGGACATTTTTGCGTAAAGCGACTGTTCTTCTAAAATACTCAATGTCTCGTCCAGGTGTTTCAAGTGCTCTTCCCATGTTTTGCTATAAAACAAGATGTCATCAAAGAATACAAGCAAAAACTTATGTAGTTGTGCCCTGAAGGTGTGGTTCATGCATGACTGGAAAGTAGCTGGAGCATTGGTAAGCCCAAATGGCATGACCAAAAACTCATAGTGACCATAATGACAGCGAAAAGCTGTTTTAGGAATGTCCTGGTCCCTTACCCTGATCTGATGGTATCCCAAGCGAAGATCGATCTTGGAGAAGTATTGAGCTCCCCGAAGTTCATCCATGAGTTCGTCAATCCTGGGAATGGGATACCTATTCTTGATGGTCTTTTTGTTAAGCGCTCGGTAATCGATGCACATACACAGAGTGCCATCCTTCTTCTTAACCAGAACTACTGAAGATGCAAAGGGGATAGAACTGGGTCGTATATAACCAAGATTCAGTAATTCTTTAATGGTTTTCTCAATCTCATCTTTGTACCTCTTCAGATTCCTGTAAGGAGTGGTGATGATGGCTTGTGTTCCCTCCTCTAGCTCCATGATGTGTTCAAAGCCCCGGTCTGGTGGTCTGCCTGATGGAAGGTCCCGAAAAACCTTTTCGTTTTTCTGTAGCAAGGCCTGAATGTCACTGGGGTGTTGTGAGCTGGTCTCTAGGGGTTTCTTGAAGGTGACAAAACATTCTGTAGCCCATTCTATATCATCCTGTCGAAGCACTACCTCCATTGTCTGTGATGAGACCAGTTTTGGGGGATAAGTGTTCATGCCCCTCAAAACTACCCGTTTTCCATCTAGCCCCTGAAACTCCATCTCCATTGCCCTGTAATCTGTAGTGTATTTTCCTATAGAGTAAAGCCATTGAACACCCAATACCACATGAGTATTTGATACATCCACTACATAAAAAGAGTCTGTCATCTGATAGTTACCCAAGGCAACAGTTTTGGGATCCAGTAGTTTCACTCCATGCTGGAGTTCCTGGCTACTGTTACAGTGAATCCCTTGAACTTCTCAGTCTGAATACCTCATTTGGCTACCCAAGCGGAGTCAATGAAATTGTGGGTGGCTCCCCCATCAATCAAAACCCCTACTCTGTGACCCTACACTACTCCCCTGACCCTGAGAGTATGGAACCTCGGTACTCCAGACAATGTAGCAATGACTCCCTCTGGTGTATCACCCTCGTGTGATTCCTCTTCTGTGGCCTCTTGCTCATCGTTGTCCTCGTCACTGTAGGAATACACCTCAATGTAGTGTGCCTTTGCCTTCCCTGCGCATCTTGCTCCTGGTACCCATGGTTCCTGGCAGGTGAAGCACAGCTTCTTCCTTCTCAAATCTTTCCTGGTGTCCTTATATAACCAGGTTTTCTTGGGCACATCCTGCTGGAAAGGTTTCCTGTCCTTGTCCCTAACAGGGAAATTGGTTTTCATAGGGAATTTGTTTTTGGGAACTGAATCCTTAAGATCTCTTGCCCTGCTAATATCATCCTGTAGAGTGAGGGGTTTGTAGGCTTTCACCCATCCCCGTAGTGGATCTATGAGGGCCTCAGTGAATAACATAGTCAGTCTGCTCTCTGACACATCTGTTACCATAACGAATAGCCTCTGAAAATCTGAAATGAATGATTCTCCCCTACCAGTCTGCTAGAGTTGAGCCAACTCCCTGAAATGGATCTCTGGATCTTTCCTCTCGAACCTCTCCATGAGTTTCTGAGTGAACTCACCGTAAGAATGTATGGTGTTGTGACCCAATGTCACCAGTCCATGGTACCACCATTCGTGAGCTTCTCCATCCAGGTGAAGTGTAGCCAACTTAGTGGCATCTGTCTCTGTCATGGGGTTGAGTTGGAAATAGGTATCCAACTTTTGTACCCATGCTCTCGTTGATCCTCCGCGAGTTCCATCAAATTTTGGGATAGTTAACCTGCCCAAGGTTTTCTACAGCTCATAGTTGTGACTGAAACCCTTGTTGAAATTCCTGGGCCTGTTCCTGCTCTTCATGTTGCAGAAGTCTGAGAAAGACATAGCAGCATGAAATTCATCCCCTAAGTCCCTGTACTCCTGCAAATAAGCCCGAAAAGGCTCGCTGGGCTCTACATGCATGACCGGGCCCCCTACTGTATCTGCCAAGAAGCGAGGCATGGTAGGCCTGATAGTAGGTCGGTTGTATATGTGGGGAGTGCTTTGGATGTTGGTGTATGCCGTCTTACCACTGCCGCTGGAAGATACCCACTCTACCGGTGAGGGGGGTGCACTTCTGATACCTGGTTCTGGTTTTGCTGACAGTCTACTGATTGCATTGAGGACTTCTTTTTGTCCTTTCGCTAAGTCTTGCAATGCAAAGACTAAGTTGCGAAAGTCCGTCCGATGCTCCTCATCTCCCGTTCCTTTTCCCCTATCCACATGAATACCTGTCTGTTCCATGTCTGAATTGGTATCCTCTAGCTGGATATCTTCAAATTCTTCTGTGTATCTACTCTTCCTCCTCCTATAAGTTACAAAAGGATCTCCTTCTGTATTCATCTACTTTTCATCTCTTACGCCCACAGCTGGCCAAGAAAATAGCTTTGATACCACTGTAATATCCCGAATCCCGATATTTTCTATTTCTAAACAATTATGCGGATACAACTGGGCTTATAGACTGCCAGGCAAAAATCCCTATTTTATAGGAAAAATTAGGGTTAGGTGTTGTGAGATAGAATGCACACTTACCATTGATAACTGGTTGAAATGCTGCAGATAAAGTCTGCAAGTACTGAGATCTGGATCGGAGAGGAACTGATCTTTCCTGCCTCCGGTGAATGCTCCAGCAATAAGATGCCCAACCAGAGAAAAAGGTGACGCCCTCAAGGAAGGAAGTGTTCGATGGATCCACCGATTTGCAGGGTTGATTGCCTCGTTTTACCGGAGAGATTGACTGGATTATGCTGAAGATCTGACACCCCTAAGCAGGATAGCGTCTAGGTTCAATGAGGTAGCTGCTCACGCCCCTGTAAACTCGAAAATGCTGATAACGGCTTCGGATGAGCTCAGATGGAGCTGATAATCAAGGAGTGCTGGAGTATGTAGTTGATGGTAAGAATGATGCCTGAGTTTCGGAAGGAAACTGAGATCTGAAGGCCCAATAGCTGATTAGGGCTTTCTGGTGGAAAAACCCCTCTTACGGCTGCACCGTGCCACTACAACAATCTATACCCTGTGCTATATAACTGATGAATGTACTGAAGAACAAGTGGTGAACTAGTATGGCTTACCTGGAATAAGACTAGGATAGATGTTTCACTGCCGAAATCTTGCTAGCTGAAGACTCCGTCTCCAACCCCAACTGTTGTGCTGCACGCTGTGCTGCTATCCAAGTGCTCCCAAAGTAATAATAATCATAAGTCAGGTCTCCTCTTGCTTTACCATCTATTTATAAAGTTCAACTGTGCAAAACCTAATATTTGACCTAATTAGGTCACTTTATCTTCTAATTTGCCATTGACTTGCATGCATGTGGAGGGTGACCTAAAAGTGCATGGTCATGCATGGAGCATGGTCATGCATGAAGGTGGCCTTTGGCCCAGGTGGTCCTTCTTGACCCAGTGAGGATGCCCTAGATCTTCTATGGATGGCATCAGTCCTGATCTGATTCCCTAGCTATCAGTAACCGCTCGAACCCACAGGAATCACAAAGGTTAGCGGTATGGGCCTCAAGGCCTAAAAGGAAGAGGACATTACAGCTGTAATATCCCGAATCCTGATATTTTCTATTTCTAAACAATTATGCGGATACAACTGGGCTTACAGACTGCCAGGAAAAAATCCCTATTTTATAGGAAAAATTAGGGTTAGGGTTTGTGAGATAGAATGCACACTTACCACTGATAACTGGCTGAACTGCTGCAGATAAAGTCTGCAAGTACTGAGATCTGGATCGGAGAGGAACTGATCTCTCCTACCTCTGGTGAATGCTCCAGCAATAAGATGCCCAACCAGAGAAAAAATTGACGCCCTCAAGGAAGGAGGTGTCCGATGGATCCACCGATTTGCAGGGCTGATAGCCTCCCTATGCCAGAGGGATTGACTGGATTATGCTGAAGATCTGACACCCCTAAGAAGGATAGCATCTAGGTTCAATGAGGTAGTTGCTCATGCCCCATGTAAACTCAAAAATGCTGATAACGGCTTCGGATGAGCTCAGATGGAGCTGATAATCAAGGAGTGCCAGAGTACGTAGCTGATGGTAAGAATGATGCCTCAGTTTCGGAAGGAAACTGATATCTGAAGGCCGAATAGCTGATTAGGGCTTTCTGGTGGAAAAACCCCTCTTACGGCTGCACCGTGCCACTGCAACAATCTATACCCTGTGCTATATAACTGATGAATGTACTGAAGAACAAGTGGTGAACCAGTATGGCTTACCTGGAATAAGACTAGAACAGATGTTTCACTGCCGAAATCCTGCTAGCTGAAGACTCCATCTCCAACCCCAACTGCTGTGCTGCACGCTGTGATGCTATCCAAGTGCTCCCAAAATAATAATAATCATAAGTCAGGTCTCCTCTTTCTTTACCGTCTATTTATAAAGTTCAACTGCGCAAAACCTAATCTTTGACCTAATTAGGTCACTTTATCTTCTAATTTGCCGTTGACTTGCATGCATGCGGAGGGTGACCTAAACGAGCATGGTCATGCATTAAGGTGGCCTTTGGCCCAGGTGGTCCTTCTTGACCCAGTGAGGATGCCCTAGATCTTCTATGGATGGCATCATTCCTGATCTGATTCCCTAGCTATCAGTAACCGCTCGAACCCACAGGAATCACATAGGTTAGCGGTATGGGCCTCAAGGCCTAAAAGGAAGAGGACATTACAGTCCTGCCCACTTGATATTGCTTGTCCTCAAGAAAATTCAAACTAGGATGCTGCAATACCTATTCACCTTCCCACGTGGCATCCTCTGGAAGTAGTTCTTTCCATTGAACCAAATATTCCTTGATCACTCCGTTCTTGAGCTTCCTCTCTCTGGTCTGTATGATCCGTTCAGGAATCAGTATTAGCAGTCCTTCATCATATAAAGGGGGAAATTTGGTAGATGGAGCAATGTGTTGCCCAAGGGTCTTCTTCAGGCTAGACACATGGAACACATTGTGTATTTTGCTTTCTCTGGGTAGCTCTAGCTCATATGCCACCTCTCCCACCTTCTAAATTATTTTGTATGGTCCATAGAAGTGGGGTTTTTAATTTCTCTGCTCCTTTCTTTTTAAGTGACGACTATCTGTAAGGCTACAACCTTAAGTAGACTAAATCCCCTACCTCAAAGCTCCGCTCAATCTTGTGTTTGTCGGCATACATCTTCTGTTGATTCTGGGCTGTCCGTAAATTCTCTTTCAATACTTTCAGGATGTCCTAACTGTCTTGTATCCAATCCTTAGCCTTAGGAGCCCTGCTGTCTCCAAATGCCAAATATGCATAGTCCAAGGCCTCATAACCATATAATGCCTTAAAAAGAGTCATCCTAATAGACATGTGATAAGTAGTGTTGTAGCAATACTCTCCCAGGTGTAGCCGTCTGATCCATGTTCGCTGCTGCCCTGCTACGTAGTTTCTAAGATAACCTTCGATCCACTTGTTGACTATTTCTATTTTCTCGTCACTCTGGGGGTGATAACGCGTACTAGTAGCCAGTTCGGTCCCCGCCAATCTGAATAGTTCCTGCCAAAAGGCACCTATGAACCTGCTATCCCGATCACTGACAATGGTCTTAGGCAACTCGTGTAACCTGAAAACCTCCCTAAAAAATAACTCCACCACCTGAGCCACCGATTAGTCTGATGGTATCGAGAAGAAACGTGAAAACTTGGTCAGTCTGTCAACTACTACATATAAACAATCTCACCCTTGGACCTTGGGCAACCCTGTAATGAAGTCCATGGATATTCTCTCCCACTTCTGTTCTGGAATCAGTAGTGGCTGGAGTAGCCCTGCTGGATGTGTGTTCTCAACCTTGTTCTGCTGACAGATGCTACATTCCTGGACATGCTGCATAATCTCCCCCTTGAGGCCCTTCCATGAAAACCTCTCTCTGATCTGCCTGTAGGTTTTTAAGAACCCTTGATGCCCTGATAAAGGAGAATCATGGGCTGCCTGGATGATCTTCTTCCTCAATGTGGATTGTGGGACGAGGTATATTCTGTCCTTGTAGTAGATGATGTCATCCACAATCTTGTACCTGTCATCCTGAATTTGCCCATCCAATAATTCGCAGGCGAATTTATTTTTGGAGTACTCCACCAAGAGAAGTGCCCTCCAATCCATGGATATACTACTGAGAGATAATGGGGATGGTCACCTGGATAATGCATCCGCCACTACATTATTCTTACCTTTCACATACTCAATCTTGAAATCATAGGCTTGTACCTTGCTGACCCATTTCTGTTGTCGCTCATGTAGTTCCTTCTGTTCCAAGAAATACTTGAGGCTGTTATGATCTATTTTGATTTTGAACTTATTGCCCACCAGGTACTATCTGAATTTTGTGAGAGCATGCAAGATAGCTAGCATCTCTTTGTCATATATGGAGCAATGGCGCTCGTAGTTCTTCAGCTTACGACTCTCAAATGCAATAGGGTGATGATTCTGCATCAGTACTGCTCCTAACCCTTCTCTTGAGGAATCACATTCTACTATAAAGGGTTATGAGAAGTATGGAAATGCTAAAACCGGGAAAGAACTGATGATAACCTTCATCTCCTCTAAAGTTTTCTGCGCTGATTCTGTCGACGTGAATGCCCACTTCTTGGTGAGATCTGTGAGGGGTGCTGCAAACTGGGAGAATCCCTTAATGTATCTTCGGTAATAAGTGCATAGACCTAGGAACCCTCGCAACTCTGTCACAGTTTTTGGTGCGGGCCAATCTCTGATAGCTCGGATTTTCTCCATGTCCACCTGTACTCCTTCTGCATTGATCACATGTCCTAAGTACATCATATCGTTCATGCCAAACTCACACTTGGACATTTTTTCGTAAAGCGACTGTTCTTCTAATATACTCAACATCTCGTCCAGGTGTTTCAAGTGCTCTTCTCATGTTTTGCTGTAAACCAAGATGTCAACAAAGAATACAAGCAAAAACTTACGTAGTTGTGCCCTGAAGGTGTGGTTCATGCATGAATGGAAAGTAGCTGGAGCATTGGTAAGCCCAAATGGCATGACCAAAAACTCATAGTGACCATAATGACAGCGAAAAGCTGTTTTGGGAATGTCCTAGTCCCTTACCCTGATCTGATTGTATCCCGAGCGAAGATCGATCTTGGAGAAGTATTGAGCTCCCCGAAGTTCATCCATGATTTCTTCAATCCTGGGAATGGGATACCTATTCTTGATGGTATTTTTGTTAAGCGCTCGGTAGTCGATGCACATATGCAGAGTGCCATCCTTCTTCTTAACCAAAACTACTGAAGATGCAAAGGGGCTAGAACTGGGTCGTATATAACCAAGCTTCAGTAATTCTTTAATGGTTTTCTCAATCTCATCTTTGTACCTCTTCGGATTCCTGTAAGGAGTGGTGATGATGGCTTGTGTTCCCTCCTCTAGCTCAATGATGTGTTCAAAGCCCCGGTCTGGTGGTCTGCCTGATGGAAGGTCCCGAAAAACCTTTTCGTTTTTCTGCAGCAAGGCCTGAATGTCACTGGGGTGTTGTAAGATGGTCTCTGGGGGTTTCTTGAAGGTGACAAAACATTCTGCAGCCCATTCTATATCATCCTATCGAAGCACTGCCTCCATTCTCTGTGACGAGACCAGTTTTGGGGGATAAGTGTTCATGCCCCTCAAAACTACCCGTTTGCCATCTGGCCCCTGAAACTCCATTTCCATTGCCCTGTAATTTGTAGTGTATTTTCCTATAGTGTAAAGCCACTGAACACCCAATACCACATGAGTATATGATACATCCACTACATAAAAAGAGTCTGTCATCTGATAGTTACCCAAGGCAACATTCAGTTTTGGGATCCAGTAGTTGCACTCCATGCTGGAGTTCCCAGCTACTGTTACAGTGAATCCCTCGAACTTCTCGGTCTGAATACCTCATTTGGATACCCAAGCAGAGTCAATGAAATTGTGGGTGGCTACCCCATAAATCAAAACTCCTACTCTGTGACCCTGCACTACTCCCCTGACCCTGAGAGTATGGAACCTCGGTACTCCAGACAATGTAGCAATGACTCCCTCTGGTGTATCACCCTGGTGTGATTCCTCTTCTGTGGCCTCCTGCTCATCATCATCCTCGTCACTGTTATAATACACCTCAATGTAGTGTGCCTTTGCCTTCCTTGCGCACCTATGTCCTGGTACCCATGGTTCCTGGCAGGTGAAGCACAGCTTCTTCCTTCTCAAATATTTCCTAGTGTCCTCATCTAACCAGGTTTTCTTGGGCACATCCTGCTGGAAAGGTTTCCTGTCCTTGTCCCTAACAGGGAAATTGGTTTTCATAGGGAATTTGTTTTTGGGAACTGAATCTTGAATATCCCTTGCCCTACTAATAGCATCCTGCAGAGTGAGGGGTTTGTAGGCTTTCACCCATCCCCGTAGTTGCTCTATGAGGGCCTTAGTGAATAACATAGTCAGTCTGCTCTCTGACACATCTGTTACCATAACGGCTAGCCTCTGAAACTCTGAAATGAATGATTATGCGCTACCAGTCTGCTTGAGTTGAGCCAACTCCCTGAAATGGATCTTTGTATCTTTCCTGTCGAACCTCTCCATCAGTTTCTAAGTGAACTCACTGTAAGAATGTATGGTATTGTGACCCAATGTCACCAGTCTATGGTACCACCATTCATGAGCTTCTCCATCCAGGTGAAGTGTATCCAACTTAATGGAATTTGTCTCTGTCATGGGGTTGAGCTAGAAATAGGTATCCAAATTTTGGACCCATGTGCTCGCTGATCCTCCGCGAGTTCCATCAAAGTTTGGGATAGTTAACCTGCCCAAGGTTTTCTGCAGCTCATAGTTGTGACTGAAACCCTTGTTGAAATTCCTGGGCCTGTTCCTGCTCTTCATGTTGCAGAAGTCTGAGAAAGACATAGCAGAATGAAACTCATCCCCTAAGTCCCTGTACTCCTGCATATAAGACCCAAAAGGCTTGTTGGGATCTACCTACATGACCAGGCCCCCTACTATATCTGCGAAGAAGTGAGGCATGGTAGGCCTGATAGTAGGTCAGCTGTATATGTGGGGAGTGTTCTGGATGTTGGTGTATGCCATCTTACCACTGCCGCTGGAAGATCCCCGCTCTATCGGTGAGGGGGGTGCACTGCTGATACTTGGTTCTGGTTTCGCTGACAGTCTACTGATTGCATTGACGACTTCTTTTTGTCCTTTCGCTAAGTCTTGCAATGTAGAGACTAAGTTGCGAAAGTCCATCCGATCCTCCTCATCTCCCATTCCTTTTCCCCTATCCGCATGAATACCTGTCTGTTCCATGTCTAAATTGGTATCCTCTAGCTCGATATCTTCAAATTCTTCTGTGTATCTACTCTTCCTCCTCCTATAAGTTACAAAAGGATCTCCTTCTATATTCATCTAATTTTCATCTCTTAAGCCCACAGCTGGCCAAGAAAATAGCTGTGATACCACTGTAATATTCTGAATCTTGATATTTTCTATTTCTAAACAATTATGCGGATACAACTGGGCTTACAGACTGCCAGGAAAAAATCCCTATTTTATAGGAAAAATTAGGGTTAGGGTTTGTGAGATAGAATGCACACTTACCACTGATAACTGGCTGAACTGCTGCAGATAAAGTCTGCAAGTATTGAGATCTGGATCGGAGAGGAATTGATCTCTCCTACCTCCGGTGAATGCTAAAGGAATAAGACGCCCAACCAGAGAAAAAGGTGACGCCCTCAAGGAAGGAGGTGTCCGATGGATCCGCCGATAATAATCATAAGTCAGGTCTCCTCTTCCTTTACCATCTATTTATAAAGTTCAACTGTGCAAAACCTAATCTTTGACCTAATTAGGTCACTTTATCTTCTAATTTGCCGTTGACTTCCATGCATGTGGAGGGTGACCTCAAAGAGCATGGTCATGCATGGAGCATGGTCATGCATGAAGGTGGCCTTTGGCCCAGGTGGTCCTTCTTGACCCAGTGAGGATGCCCTAGATCTTCTATCGATGGCATCAGTCTGATTTGATTCCCTAGCTATCAGTAACCGCTCGAACCCACAGGAATCACATAGGTTAGCAGTATGGGCCTAAAAGGAAGAGGACATTACAGTCCTGCCCACTCGAGATTGCTTGTCCTTAAGCAACTTCAAACTGGGATGCTGCAATACATGTTCACCTTCCCACGTGGCATCCTCTGGCGGTATTTCTTTCCATTGAACCAAATATTCCTTGATCACTCTATTCCTGAGCTTCCTCTCTCTGTTCTGTATGATCCATTTAGGAATCAGTATCAATAGTCCTTCATCATCTAAAGGGGGCAATTCGGTAGATGGAGCAATGTGTTGCCCAAGGGTCTTCTTCAGGCTGGACACATGGAACACATTGTGGATTTTGCTTTCTCTGGGCAACTCTAGCTCATATGCCACCTCTCCCACCTTATGAATTATTTTGTATGGTCCATAGAAGCGGTGTTTTAATTTCTCTGCTCCTTTATTTTTAAGTGACGACTGTCTGTAAGGCTGGAGCCTTAAGTAGACTAAATCCCCTACCTCAAAGCTCCGCTCAATCCTGTGTTTGTCGGCATACATCTTCTGTTGATTCTGGGGTGTCTGTAAATTCTCTTTCAATACTTTCAGGATGTCCTGACTGTCTTGTATCCAATCCTTAGCCTTAGGATCCCTGCTGTCTCCAAATGCCAAATCTGCATAGTCCAAGGCCTCATAAACCATTCTGTAGGGCATGCAAGGATTTCCATGATGAATCTTCTTTCTATTATGCATGTTATATTCAGGAGCATGGTTTTCCAGAGGGTTGTGGTCCTAAAGCATCATCGAGTGAGCCTAAGTAGATAAACTATGTAGAAGACATGCATGATATTTCCGGAGGAAGTTGGAGAGAGGAAAAATAATATTCAAGAGGGCCTGAGTACATTAACGCAGTTGGACAACTTCATCCTGTCACCACAGAAACCCAGTGTCAAGCTGAAGATTATAGTCAACAATTGGATAACCTCACTAAAAACTTTGGTACTAATCCTACAAATGAGCATAATGATGATAGTTTGGAAGGTTTACTGCCTTGTGACCTTTTTTCTGAAGGAGATGACTATGATCATGAAGAGGGATATAGCCAGGGATGTGATACAAGTGACGAAGAATCCCTTTCTTCTGAGATGGATGACAGTTATGAGACTTTAATTGAAAATCTAATCTTAGAAGTTTCATGTGATGAGAGTCCTCCATGGTCTCCATCGAATGACAAATATTTAGAAAGTTGGGTCCCATGTGATATCTTTGAAACCCAAATTTTTGAAGAATATTGTTTTGAGCAGAATGAGGAGTGTAGCCAGGGACTTGATACCAGTGATGAGGCATCTCTCATATCCGACATAGATGGTGATGATAATTATTGGACTTTTATTGAAAATCCGACCTACGATATTTTTGAGAATCTCATCTATGATGTGTCCAGCGAGGGGAGTGTTTATTCTGAGACTTATGAAAGTTGTAAAGAAGAACAGTTAGAGTTTTCATATGATCAGTCAGAATTGTATCTGAGTATCTATAATAAGGACTTGAAAAAGTAGTGTGGTGAAGAATCAGATGGGATACAACTAGTTGAAGTTTTTTCTTAACCATCGTCTTCACATATAGATGTTCCTTATGTTTTGGAGCAGCTTGGGGCTTATACAATGAGTTATTATTTGATAAGCCTTGATGATCAACATGATGGAGTAGTCGACCTACCGCATCATCTCGAATTGTATATCAGCGCTATCCAGACATGGATAGAAGCAGCCTACGCGAGCACCTACCAGTTTGGGAAGAAGTTTGACGACATTATTCATGCCTATGATTCCCCATCCAGCCCTCCCATTCTGGATCATCACGCAGGTTTTCATTTTTTGGAAATTGTGTCCTTACTTTGGCTGGTAACCAAAGACAAGGAAAAACTTTTTTATATTAATAAAATGCTTAGGTGGCTACACTGGATTTATGATTACACCTAACCTTTTGTGTATCATGCTTAGAGTAGAAAAATAGGCTCCTTAAAGTGAGCATTTACTTGAGCATTTTCTTTATGTACTTAGAAATAAATAAATTTTTCAGTTCAGTTTTGTCATTCCTTTGAATAAAGCAACTTTTGGATCATTGGCTCTTTTTCATAAAACTTGTGCTACTAAAGTTTTTCTTGTCAAGTTGAGATGTTTTTACAGGATGTGGAAACCAGAAATTCTGGTGTTCTCGTATGCTCTCCTTGCATAAGAGACTAGATCGAGCACACGTCCCGCAGTTGGAGCCAGATGTTATACACTAATTTTTCACTTAGTGTATTTTTTGGTGAGCCCCCAGAACATTGAACAAGTACACTTGTCGTGATCAAAATTCATAAATCTGCCAACCTTTTCCTGGGACTCTGTTTGGAACTTTTTGTAAATACATGTTCATACCCCCTTGGGGAGATTGTAAAAAATGTCCTAGCATTTAATTTTTTATAAAAGGATCGTCTTCCTGGACTTGGGCATAAATCCGACTAGCCCATAGTGTTTTTTCCTTTGGTTTTTATTGGCTGTTCAACAAACGACCAATAATTTCTGATTTTTTCACTCGCTCCTCCAAAGCTGGGGTAGTTGTCTTGTTGTTTCAGCCTTGGGAGGTTATTAGAGCCTTCGTGTCAGTGTTTTTTGTCATGCTAATAATTTTGATTGAGTCGTATGAACATGTACTAGGTCCCCTTAAAGTTTCGTTGGATTCTGAGAAAAATATTTTTTTCCATTTTTTAAGCCATTTTTTAATGGTTTAAATGGAAAATTTCAAAATGTAATAAATGGCTGATCCGGAGTCCATTTTCGGCATGGTTGGGTTCATTTTCAAGCCAGGAGCAGTAGATTTACCCCAAGGGCCACTTTCACCATCAGTCGGGAAGCTAGAGCACCCTGTAAGGCAGTATTTGGCTAAAAATGCATCAACATGGCATTTTAATGCTAAAAATGGACATTTTGGCACTTGGTCAAATTATTTAAAAAGTCAAAACCAAAGTCAAAATTGATTTTTTAATGGGTGAAAGTGACTTGGCATGTGGCCAATGTGAGTTACGATGCTCTTCAAGATGACATGGCATAAACTTTGGTTCAAGTTTAAAGTTGTGAATTATTTCATGAAAAGAAAGTTACGTGAGGGTGAGGAGATGGTTCACGCTTATGTGGAGAGATGGTGTATGTGGGAGTGGGGTGGACCCCTTTCAAATTAAATTGAAAATTAAATTGAAGTTATAAACCATAATCTAATATGGCACGCCATGTGAATTAATTCAAATGGGAGGTCACGTCAAAGCATGGAGTGTGAAGGTGAGTTGGATGGGGTGGACCCCCCATATGTATGAGTTAAAAAATCAACCATGTATTAGTACATCCCGTGCGATTTATTTGAAGCTTGAATTTTATGCTAGCGAATGGAAGAGATCACGTTCTAATTGAAGATGGAGGGTGACGTCAACATGGACTCATGCTACCCCTCGCATGCATGCGATTGGGTTGTGGGTGGACCCATCCCATGCATTGAATTTAAAATAAACCATTGCCTACAAGTGTTTCAATTGGATGAATATGCAAGCCTTCACGCCAAGATTCCATATAATCGCATCAGGGACTCACGCATATGGACTTTGGTGAGGAAAGGGATGACTCGCCAAACTGAAAGGGTGTGTTGGCAGTTCAGCCTTAGTTCAGCATTCACTTTAGCTCAATTCAAGTTTACTTAACTGAGCTTGATCTCTGGTTCATTAAAGGCCCCTGGGGCTTGGTTTTTTGCATAAATAGAGGCTCTTTGAGCTCTATTAATATGGAGATTTTGGGCATGAACACTCTGCCAAAATTATTGTAATATTTGTTTGACGTTGGAATAAAGTTGTGACTTTGGAGGTTCGTGCACGAGTTATTGGAGTTGTGGATTCACATTGTCTTTGGTGATATTCTCTCACCTTGATTTTCAATCATTAAATCATTCTTGATTATATACTCTAGAAGGGCTAACAATCTAGTTTATGAGTATTTTGTTCGGATTTGATATTGTTTGTAAGGGTTTTGCAGGGATCATTAGAGGTGAGGAACAAGCTTGAGATCAAGCTCTTCTTCATGAACCAGTGGTTTTTTCCATCTAACTCTTTCAATTTGTAGGAATTTCCAAGCACTTCCCAATCCAAGAAAGAGACATAGCAGTCAGAGCTTCTCCTTCCCTCCATTAACAAAGTTTAAAAAAACACATTTGGTTACCTGGATCTACGAACTTCCCTCTTCCAGTTCTCTTGTTTAATCCTTGATCTTCTAGATTTATTGCTTTCTATCCTTCTCCTCCTTGCTCTCGCCCTACCTCATATTTTTCTCCCACCAAGCTTGCCATCTTGCTTTTCTGGCTTGTCTTGGCCTCTTGCATTCGTTCCTCTCTTTCGCTGCCCCCTTTTGGTCCTCTTTTCCTCCTTTTTTGCAGCCCTCCTTCGCTGCCCTCTTAGCCCTCTATACTGCTGTTTGTTGCCTGATTTCTCACTTTTTTGCAGCCAACTATATTGCTGTTTTCATATCATAAATTAGATTTTGCACTTAGTTTTATTTTTGTAGATCTCTTTCTTAGAAGTAGTTTATATTTGATTTGGTTTAATTAACAGTTGATGGGTGCTTCAAGTTGATTTGTGTTGTGTGCAGGTATGAAGACAAACAAATCCAAAGAGAAGGACTTGAAGATTGAGCCAAAGAAGAACAAATACCAAAGAGAAGAGTAGAAACTCAGTACCAAAACCAAGAAGATCCAAATACTTGGGATTTGAACTAAAGAAGACAAAAAATTTCAAATTACTCTCCTTTTGTAAAACAACCATTGAGGCTTGTTCCATTTGTCTTTCCAAGTTATTTTTATTTCTCTAAGGTTGAAAATCATAAATATTGTACTCTCTTAATAAAAGGGGCAAAGTGGGATAGACCCTCCCATCTTTTGGTTTCTTCTTCCCCATTTGGGGAAGAGTGTTTTGTGCTCTTAGCTCAAATTTACTTTGCATGCTTAGAGTAGTTTAATTCTGTACTTCGAAATTTTTATTTGTTTCAGTCTTGACCTGAGAAGTACCTTGGGATTTTGTCCCAAGTGCCGCATTGACATTGCGTGCTACCTCTCTTTCCCCATTGTCTTCCTGCGTATGACCAGCTAGCTGGAAATTTCGAGGACAGTGTGTCTTTAAGTCATTTTTTACTTCTCTTTGCTAGATTAGTTTCTTGTTGTTGTAGAACACTAGTTTCTCATTTATTTCATTTGCAAGTAGTTTATCATTTTTTGCTATGACATTGTTTCTTTGTTTTACAATTTGTTGAGCTATCATGTGGTTTCAATTTACAAGTTGATTGTCTTATAAAAAGAACCAAAGTCTCTTGAACTTGCAATAACCCAAGTCGAGAGCACTCTCTGTCGGAGAGCATTCCCACTGCATTATCCTTGCATCAAGCATATAGATTAATTAAAGTCTCTTGAACTTCCGTCATAAGACAAAGTCAAGATCACTCTATGTCGGAGAGTTGAACTGTGTGCTCATAATAATAAAATATTTCCAACTCACATTTCCCCACTTAAAATTCACCTCGTTGCTATCCCTCACCTAGTATGCTCTGCCTATCCTAAAAAGTTGGACTTGTACTCAGAACGGTGATCGGATTTGTTAATATTGCAAGTGACAACATAATAAAACTTTCACCCCGTAACCAACGCACCAGTGTTATCTCAATAAATACTCAAGTAGCAGGAAAATTCCAAGTGTGGGCATCGAGCAACCCAATCTGGACACTCGTTGGTTAAATTCTATGAACACCTAGCTTGTGATTCCAGATAGGTTCGTCATGTCTTCGAATGGAACCACTGAAATTATTTCCGATTAGGTATCCTAGACACCTTAAGCAAGATCATCTTTAAAATTTGCAATAAAATAAGCCAAGAACAATTACAAAACGATCTCACAAACACTACTATTGAGACTTGTATTCCAGCATTCACAAGCATGTTTTGACTCCATATTGGAACTGGTCTTAAACTTCCATGCATCGCCTTGATATGGACCATTTGTCCCTAATGTTTAATTAAATCATTATCTATTTGTGGATGCCTTTAATTTCCAAGTCATATTTGTATTGTTCGTCTCAAATCTTGTGTTTTGTAATTGCAACGTGGATTGCTCATTTTATTATAAAGCTGTAATCATTCAAAAACTCCTAAAATACACCCATCCGCATCATAACATCAAAAACACTTAAACACATTGAGCCATAGAAAACTCTTTGTTAGGGATGACCCCCCTTGGTTTCCTTAGGAGTTAGCCTAAACAGAGGAGCTAGGAGTAGGTGATAGTACCTGGCTCTGTGCTTTCCCCCAAGGCCACACCTCTCCCACTTTCTCAAGTGAGGAGACAGCTTTCATTAGATTTCTGCTACTGGTTTGCAATCGGTGGACAACAAGGTGCAGAAGGGTCACGCGACGTACAGAAGGGTCACTCATAAAGGTATATAGTAGAAGGGTTTGAAGTTGCTTGGGAGGCTTATTCCTAATCCTAAATGTCAAAACAGTAAAAAATCCTTAGCTACGAACTTGGAAATGATCCTGATATGAAAAATATGATTAGGGATAGGTCTTGGCAAGAATGGATAGTGGATATCCAACCCACAAAAGAGATCAAAGGGCCAAAAAATCATTTCTTCCAAAAGGAAAAGTGGGAGCGGTAGTGCGGAAGAGGTAAAATTTGATTATGAAAAGAGGAAGCCCAACTTTCAACTTCTGCCTTCCGCGATCCGGGATCCGACAACTCAGAACTCTCGTGCAGATCAACGGTGTGGAAAGGCGCAAAGTTCAGGAGCGGAAGAGATAAAGTTTCAGTCATAAAAGTTCAAATCCCAATTTTTGCCTTCTGCAATCTGAGATCCGACGGTCCATAAAATCTCCGAATAAAACCAACAGTCCATGAGGATTCCCCAAGTCAAAGGGTGGAAAGCAGAAGCACAAATTTTCTGGTTATAAAAAGTTGAAGTTCTATGTTTCGCGATCTGCCAGACTGACGACTCAGAGCACTTCCACTAAAGATCGACGACATGGAGAGAAAACGACATCATGGACAGAAAAATTCATCTCTTCTTTTGTGATATTTAAGGAACCAAATGATCCCTAACTTAGTCTACCAAGATTCTTCTTGCTCTTGCATCACTCTTCCTCCAATGACACTTGTCTTCTTCAGTGTCTAGTTCTAGAATCTTCTCATTGACAACCTTTAAGAGATCATTTTATTACAAGATGAGAACTCTAGACTTCCAAGAGATGAAGTTTGTGGCTCCATCAAGATTATCTTCGATCGTCATGCAGATTTCTCTTAGAAACCCTAGAAGGAGCTAGGTCAAAATTTAAGTTTGGAATCTTGTGAAACTGAATCCAAAGGTTAATGTTCCTTATCAAAGCGAGTTGAGAGGAGATAACATCAATCCAAAACTATTGACCGAAATTGGGTCAAAAATGAAGCTTCTCAAAACTAGATTTTTCCTTCATTAATAGATGCGCCTTCCCTTGGCCGAAGTTTACAAGTCACTTTTTCTCTTCGATTGGTGAAGGGATGCCTTAGAATGTCAAGCCAAAGCTTTGGACAATGGCTTCTAGAACTGCTTTGATACCATGTTAGAAATTGATAGCTATTAAACCAAGATCACTAGAAGAAAGGCAGAGCACATAAACATACACGGTGTGGAGCTCGTTTAACCACGATGATGTTCTATCACCTCCCAACCATAGACAATACAACACTATTTTCTTCTCCGAGATCAAACCTTTCAATAGAGAACGATGTACATCCAAATGGATGTTGACCGAGCCTAAATTCTACTCTTGCTGGCCTTTAAATGCCATTCGTCATACACCCTTGTAGGTCGATTGTGCACCACAACATGAGTGTCAGTGTCCAAGCCTGACTTCTATCCCAAACGGCATTAAAATGCATTCCGTCATACAACCTCAGTGGTTGGTGGTTGACCACCAAGGTGTTACTGGACACCCACTAACAATGTGGTGGTCCGCCACTGACCACTAATGGTGTATACTGAACGGCATTTGAATGTCGTCACCCATACAAGTCAGGCTTGACCATTAACAACCACCATTCCTTTAGGGTTTTAAAATCTTTCTAGTCAACTTCTTTTGCGAGATTTGAGGAACCAAATGATCGCTGATCGAGTCAACCAAGATTCTTCTTGCTTTGCAATCACTCTTCCTCCAATGAGACTTGTCTTCTTCAGCGTCTGGTTCTGGAACCTTCTCATTGATAAGCTTTAAGAGATCATTTTCTTCCAAGATGAGAACTCTAGACTTCCAAGAGATGAATTTTGTGGCTCCATCAAGATGATCTTCAACCTTCATTCCAATCATCTTGCGTGCATATTTGAACTAGAAACCCTAGTAGGAGCTAGATCAAAAATCAATTTTGAAATCTTGTGAAATTGAATCCAAAGGTTAACGTGCCTTATCAAGGCAAGTTGAGAGGAGATAAGATCGAGCCAAAACTATAAACTGAAATTGGGCCAAAAATGAAATTTTCCAGAACTGGATTTCTCCTTCAATAATAGATGTTCCTTCCCTTGGGCGAAGTTTCCAGGTCACTTTTTGTCCTGGATCGGTGAAGGGAGACCTCAAAATCTCAAGCCCTAGCTTTCAACAATGGCATTTAGAACAGCTTTGATACCATGTTAGAAATTGGCAGTTGTAAAACCAAGATCACTAGAAGAAAGAAAAAGCACATAAACAAACTTGGTGTGGAGCTCGTTTAACCACGGTGATGATCTATCACCTCCCAACCATAGACAATACAACACTATTGTCTCCCCCGAGCTCAGACCTTTCAAAAGAGAACGATGTACATCCAAATGGATTTTTACTGAGCCAAAATAATACTCCCACTGGAGCTCGTTTAACCACGGTGATGATCTATCACCTCCCAACCATAGACAATACAACACTATTGTCTCACCCGAGCCCATACCTTTCAATAGAGAACGATGTATATCCAAATGGATTTTTACTCAACCTAAATTCTACTCCCACTGGCCTTTAAATGCCATTCATCATACACCCATGTAGGTCGATTGTGGGCCATAATAGTGTCAGTGGCAAAGCTTTACTTCTATCCCAGACGGCCTTCAAATGCATTCCGTCATACACCCTAAGTGGTCGGTAGCGGACCACCAAGGTGTTAGTGGGCAGCCACTAACACTGTCGTTTTCCACCACCGACCACTAGGGGTGTATAATGAATGGCATTTGAACGTCGTCACCCATACAAGTCAGGCTTGGTCATTAACAATCATCATTCCTTTAGATTTTTGAACATCTTCATAATCGTCTTCGTTTGCAAGATTTGAGGAACCAAATGATCAATAACTGAGTTTACCAAGATTCTTCTTGTTGTAGCATCACTCTTCCTCCAATGAGACTTGTCTTCTTCAACGTCTTGGTCTGGAACCTTCTCATTGACAAGCTTTAAGAGATCATTTTCTCCCAAGAAGAGAACTTTAGAATTCCAAGAGATAAATTTTGTGGCTCCATCAAGATGATCTTCAACCTTCATTCCAATCATCTTGCCTCCAGATTTGAACTAGAAACCCTAGTAGGAGCTAGGTCAAAAATGAAATTTGGAATCTTGTGAAACTGAATCCAAAGGTTAATGTGCCTTATCAAGGCGAGTTGAGAGGAGAAAAGATCGAGCCAAAACTATGGACCAAAATTGGGTCAAAAATGAAACTTCTCAGAAGTGGATTTTTCCTTCATCAATAGATGCCCCTTTCCTTGGGCGAAATTTCCAAGTCACTTTTTCTCCTGGATTAATGAGCGGTGGCCAAAGTTTCTAATTCTGTTTTTCTCCCGGATTGGTGAGGAGAGGCCTCAAAATGTCAAGCCCTAGCTTTTGACAATGGCTTCTAGAACTGCTTTGATACCATGGTAGAAATTGACAGTTGTAACACTAGGACCACTAGAAGAAAGGCAGAGTACATAAACAAACTTGGCGTGGAGCTCATTTAACCACGGTGATTATCTATCACCTCCCAATCATATACAATACAACACTATTATCTCCCCCGACCTCAAACCTATCAATAGAGAATGATATACATCCAAATGGATGTCGACTGAGCCTAAATTCTACTCCCAATGGCGTTTAGATGCCATTCTCCATACACCCTTGTAGGTCTATTGCGGGCCACAATAGTGTCATTGGCCAAGCCTGACTCCTATCTCCGACGGGCTTAAAATGCCTTCAATTATACACCCTCAGTGTTCGATGGTGGACCACCAAGGTGTTGGTGGGTTCCCACCAACACTCTGGTGGTCCACCATCGACCACTAAGGGTGTATAATTAACGGAATTTGAACGTCGTCGCCCATACAAGTCAGGCTTGGTCATTAACAATCATCATTCCTTTAGAGTTTTGAACATATTCATAGTCGTATTCGTTTGCAATATTTGAGGAACCAAATGATCCCTAACTGAGTTTACCAAGATTCTTCTTGCTCTAGCATCACTCTTCCTCCAATGAGACTTGTCTTCTTCAACGTCTTGCTCTGGAACCTTCTCATTGACAAGCTTTAAGAGATCATTTTCTCCCAAGATGAGAGCTCTAGACTTCCAAGAGATAAAGTTTGTGGCTACATCAAGATGATCTTCAACCTTCATTCCAATCATCTTGCCTCAAGATTTGAACTAGAAACCCTAGTAGGAGCTAGGTCAAAAATGAAATTTGGAATCTTGTGAAACTAAATCCAAAGGTTAACGTGCCTTATCAAGGTGAGTTGAGAGGAGATAAGATCGAGCCAAAACTTTGGACAAAAATTGGGTCAAAAATGAAACTTCTCGGAACTGGATTTTTCCTTCATCAATAGATGTGCCTTCCCTTGGGGAAAATTTCCATGTCACTATTTCTCCTGGATTGGTGAGGGGAGGCCTCAAAATTTCAAGCCCTAGCTTTCGACCATGCCGTCTATAACTACTTTCATACCATGTTAGAAATTGGCAGTTCTAAAACCATGATACCTAAAAGAATGACGGAGCACATAAACAAATTGGGTGTGGAGCTCGTTTAACCACGATGATGATCTATCACCTCCCAACCATAGACAATACAACACTATTGTCTCCCATAGCTTAGGCCTTTCGATAGAGAATTATATACATCAAAATGGAATCTAAGGGTTAATGTGCCTTATCAAGGTGAGTTGAGAGGAGATAAGATCAAGCCAAAACTATGGACCGAAATTGGGTAAAAAATGAAACTTCTCAGAACTCGATTTTTCCTTCATCAATAGATGCGCCTTCCCTTGGGTGAAGTTTCCAACTCACTTTTTCTCCTATATTGGTGAGGGGAGGCCTTAGAATGTGAAGCCCTAGCTTTCCACAATGGCTTCTAGAATTGCTTTGGTACGATGTTTAAAATTGGCTGTTGTAAAACCAAGACCACTAGAAGAAAGATAGAGCACATAAACAAACTGGGTGTGGATCTCGTTTAACCACAATGATGATCTATCACCTCCCAACCATAGAAAATACAACACTATTGTCTCCCCCGATCTCACACCTTTCAATAGAGAACGATGTACATCCAAATGGATATTGACCAAGCCTAAATTCTACTCCTCGCAGCCTTTAAATGCCATTCATCATACACCTTTGTATGTCGATTGTGGGAAACAATAGTGTCAGTGGCCAAGCTTGACTTCTATCCTCGACAGCCTTAAAATTCCTTCCATTATACACCCTCAGTGGTTGGTGGTGGACCACCAAGGTGTTAGTGGACACCCACTAACACTGTGGTGGTCCACAACTGACCACTAAGGGTGTATAATGAACGGAATTTGAACGTCATCGACTATTAAAGTCAGCCTTGGCCCTTAACAATCACCATTCCTTTACGGTTTTGAACATCTTCCTTGTCGTCTTCTTTTGTGAGATTTGAGGAACCAAATGATCCCTGACTTAGTCTACCAAGATTCTTCTTGCTCTTACATCACTCTTCCTCCAATGACACTTGTCTTCTTCAGCGTCTAGTTCTAGAACCTTCTCATTGACAAGCTTTAAGAGATCATTTTCTTACAAGATGAGAACTCTAGACTTCCAAGAGATGAATTTTGTGGCTCCATCAAGATTATCTTCAACTGTCATGTAGATTTCACTTAGAAACCCTAGAAGGAGCTAGATCAAAATTTAAGTTTGGAATCTTGTGAAACTAAATCCAAAGGTTAATGTGCCTTATCAAAGCGAGTAGAGAGGAGATAACATCAAGCCAAAACTATTGACCGAAATTGGGTAAAAAATGAAGCTTCTCAAAACTGGATTTTTTCTTCATTAATACATGCGCCTTCCCTTGGCCAAAGTTTCCAAGTCACTTTTTGTCCTGGATTGATGAGGGGATGCCTCATAATGTCAAGCCAAAGCTTTGGACAATGGATTCTAGAACTGCTTTGATACCATGTTAGAAATTGGTAGCTGTAAAACCAAGATCACTAGAAGAAAGGCAGAGCACATAAACATGCACGGTGTGTAGCTCGTTTAACCACGGTGATGTTCTATCACCTCCCAACCATAGACAATACAACACTATTGTCTTCTCCGAGCTCAAACCTTTCAATAGAGAACGATGTACATTGAAATGGATGTTGACCGAGCCTAAATTCTACTCTCGGTGGCCTTTAAATGCCATTCGTCATACACCCTTGTAGGTCGATTGTGCGCCACAACAGTGTCAGTGGCCAAGCCTGACTTCTATCCCAAACGGCCTTAAAATGCATTCCGTCATACAACCTCAGTGGTAGTTGGTTGACCACCAAGGTGTTATTGGACGCCCACTAACACTGTGGTGGTCTGCCACCGACCACTAATATTGTATAATGAACGGCATTTGAACGTCGTCGCTCATACAAGTCAGGCTTGACCATTAACAACCACCATTCCTTTAGGGTTTTAAAATCTTTCTAGTCGTCTTCTTTTGCGATATTTGAGGAACCATATGATCGCTGACCGAGTCAACCAAGATTCTTCTTGCTCTGCAATCACTCTTCCTCCAATGAGACTTGTCTTCTTCAGCGTCTGGTTCTGGAACCTTCTCATTGAAAAGATTTAAGAGATCATTTTCTTCCAACATGAGAACTCTAGACTTCCAAGACATGAAGTTTGTGGCTTCATCAAGATGATCTTCAACCTTCATTCCAATCATCTTGTGTGCATATTTGAACTAGAAACCCTAGTAGGAGCTAGCTCAAAAATGAATTTGAAATCTTGTGAAATTGAATCCAAAGGTTAACGTGCCTTATCAAGGAAAGTTGAGAGGAGATAAGATCGAGGCAAAACTATAAACCGAAATTGGGCCAAAAATGAAATTTCTCAGAACTGGATTTCTCCTTCAATAATAGATGTGCCCTCTCTTGGGCTAAGCTTCCAGGTCACTTTTTCTCCTGGATCGGTGAAGGGAGACCTCAAAATTTCAAGCCCTAGCTTTCAACAATGGCATTTAGAACAGCTTTGATACCATGTCAGAAATTGGTAGTTGTAAAACCAAGATCACTAGAAGAAAGAAAAAACACATAAAGAAACTTGGTGTGGAGCTCGTTTAACCACAGTGATGATCTATCACCTCCCAACCATAGTCAATACAACACTATTGTCTCCCCCGAGCTCAGACCTTTCAATAGAAAATGATATGCATCCAAATGGATTTTTACTGAGCCAAAATAATACTCCCACTGGAGCTCGTTTAACCATGGTGATGATCTATCACCTCCCAACCATAGACAATACAACACTATTGTCTCCCCCAAGCCCAGACCTTTCAATAGAGAACGATGTATATCCAAATATATTTTTACTGAACCTAAATTATAGTCCCACTGGCCTTTAAATGCCATTCATCATACACCCTTCTAGGTCAATTGTGGGCCATAACAGTGTCAGTGGCCAAGCCTGACTTCTATTCCAAATGGCCTTCAAATGCATTCCATCATACACCCTCAGTGGTCGGTGGCGGACCACCAAGGTGTTAATGGGCGCCCACTAACACTATGGTTTTCCACCACCGACCACTAGGGGTGTATAATGAGCGGCATTTGAACGTCGTCGCCCATACAAGTCAGGCTTGACCATTAACAATCATCATTCCTTTAAGGTTTTGAACATCTTCCTAGTCGTCTTCTTTTGCGAGATTTGAGGAACCAAATGATCCCTAACTGAGTCTACCAAGATTTTTCTTGCTCTGGAATCACTCTTCCTCCAATGAGACTTGTCTTATTCAACGTTCGGTTTTGGAACCTTCTCATTGAGAAGCTTTAAGAGATCATTTTCTTCCAAGATGAGAAATATAGACTTCCAAAAGATGAAGTTTGTGGCTCCATCAAGATTATCTTCAACCTTCATTCCTATCATCTTGCCTGCAAAATTGAACTAGTAACCCTAGTAGGAGCTAGGTCAAAAATGAAGTTTGGAATCTTGTTAAAATGAATCCAAAGGTTAATATTCCTTATCAAGGTGACTTGAGAGGAGATAAGGTTGAGCCAAAACTCTGGACCCAAATTGGGTAAAAAATGAAACTTCTCAGAACTGTATTTTTCCTTCATCAATAGATGCGCCTTCCCTTGGGCGAAATTTCCAAGTCACTTTTTCTCCTGGATTAATGAGTGGTGGCCAAAGTTTCTAAGTCTTTTTTTCTCCCGAATTGGTGAGGAGAGGCCTCAAAATGTCAAGCCCAAGCTTTCAACAATGGCTTCTAGAACTGCTTTGATACCATGTTAGAAATTGGAGGTTGTAACACTAGGACCACTAGAAGAAAGGCAGAGTACATAAACAAACTGGGCGTGGAGCTCGTTTAACCATGGTGATTATCTATCACCTCCCAACCATAGACAATACAATGTTATTATCTCCCCCGTCCTCAAACCTATCAATAGAGAACGATATACATCCAAATGGATGTCGACTGAGCCTAAATTCTACTCCCAATGGCCTTTAGATTCCATTCTCCATACACCCTTATAGGTCTATTGTGGGCCAAAATAGTGTCATTGGCCAAGGCTGACTCCTATCTTCGACAGGATTAAAATGGATTCAATTATACACACTCAGTGTTCGGTGGTGGACCACCAAGGTGTTGGTGGGTGCCCACCAACACTGTGGTGGTCCACCACTGACCACTAAGGGTGTATAATCAACAGCATTTGAATGTCGTCGCCCATACAAGTCAGGCTTGGCCATTAACAATCATCATTCCTTTAGAGTTTTGAACATCTTCATAGTCGTCTTCATTTGCAAGATTTGAAGAACCAAATGATCCCTAACTGAGTTTACCAAGATTCTTCTTGCTCTAGCATCACTCTTCCTCCAATGAGACTTGTATTCTTCAACGTATTTCTCTACAACCTTCTCATTGAAAAGATTTAAGAGACCATTTTCTCCCAAGATGAGAACTCTAGACTTCCAAGAGATAAAGTTTGTGGCTCCATCAAGATGATCTTCAACCTTCGTTCCAATCATCTTTCCTCAAGATTTGAACTAGAAACCCTAGTAGGAGCTAGGTCAAAAATGAAATTTTGAATCTTGTGAAATTGAATCCAAAGGTTAATGTTCCTTATTAAGGTGAGTTGAGAGGAGATAAGATCGAGCCAAAACTTTGGACAACAATTGGGTCAAAAATGAAACTTCTCCGAACTGAATTTTTCCTTCATCAATAGATGTGCCTTCCCTTGGGCAAAATTTCCATGTCACCTTTTCTCCTAGATTGGTGAGGGGAGGCCTTAGAATTTCAAGCCCTAGATTTCGACAATGTCATCAATAACTACTTTGATACCATGTTAGAAATTGGCAGTTCTAAAACCATTATACCTAGAAGAATGACGAAGCACATAAACAAATTGGGTGTGGAGCTTGTTTAACCACGATGATGATCTATCACCTCCCAACCATAGACAATACAACACTATTGTCTCCCATAGCCCAGGCCTTTCGATAGAGAATGATGTACATAAAAATGGAATCTAAAGGTTAATGTGCCTTATCAAGGCAATTTGAGACAAGATAAGATCGAGCCAAAACTATGGACCAAAATTGGGTCAAAAATGAAACTTCTCAGAACTTGATTTTTCCTTCATCAATAGATGCACCTTCCCTTGGGCGAAGTTTCCAACTCACTTTTTCTCCTATATTGGTGAGGGGAGGCCTTAGAATGTGAAGCCCTAGATTTCCACAATGGCTTCTAGAACTGCTTTGGTACGATGTTAAAAATTGGCAGTTGTAAAACCAAGACCACTAGAAGAAAGATAGAGCACATAAACAAACTGGGTGTGGATCTCGTTTAACCACGATGATGATCTATCACCTCCCAACCAAAGACAATACAACACTATTGTCTCCCCCGAGCTCACACCTTTCAATAGAGAATGATGTACATCCAAATGGATATTGACCGAGCCTAAATTCTACTCCCAGTGGCCTTTAAATTCCATTCGTCAGACACCCTTGTATGTCGATTATGGGAAACAATAGTGTCAGTGGCCAAGCTTGACTTCTATCCCCGACAGCGTTAAAATGCATTCCATTATACACCCTCAGTGGTCGGTGGTGGACCACCAAGGTGTTAGTGGGTGCCCACTAACACTGTGATGGTCCACCACTGACCACTAGGGGTGTATAATGAACAACATTTGAACGTCATCGACTATACAAGTCAGCCTTGGCCATTAACAATCACCATTCCTTTACGGTTTTGGACATGTTCCTTGTCGTCTTATTTTATGATATTTGAGGAACCAAATGATCCCTGACTTAGTCTACCAAGATTATTCTTGCTCTTGCATCACTCTTCCTCCAATGACATGTAATGTCCTCTTCCTTTAGGCCTTGAGGCCCATACGGCTAACCTATGTGATTCCTATGGGTTCGAGTGGTTACTGATAGCTAGGGAATTAGATCAGGACTGATGCCATCCATAGAAGATCTAGGGCATCCTCACTAGGTCAAGAAGGACCCCCTGGGCCAAAGGCCACCTTCATGCATGACCATGCTCCATGCATGACCATGCTCTTTTAGGTCACCCTCTGCATGCATGCAAGTCAACGGCAAATTAGAAAATAAATTGACCTAATTAGGTCAAAGATTAGGTTTTGCGCAATTGAACTTTATAAATAGATGGTAAAGCAAGAGGAGACCTGACTTATGATTATTATTATTTTGGGAGCACTTGGATAGCAGCACAGCGTGCAGCACAGTAGTTGGGGTTGGATACGGAGTCTTCAGCTAGCAAGATTTTGGCAGTGAAACATCTGTCCTAGTCTTATTCTGGGTAAGCCATACTGGTTCACCACTTGTTCTTCAGTACATTCATTGGTTATATAGCACAGGGTATAGATTGTTATAGTGGCACGGTGCAGCCGTAAGAGGGGTTTTTCCACTAGAAATCCCTAATCAGCTATTGGGATTTCAGATCTCAGTTTCCTTCCAAAACTCAGGCATCATTCTTACCATCAGCTATGCACTCCGGAAATCCTTGATTATCAGCTCCATCTGAGCTCATCCGAAGCCGTTGTCAGCATTTCTGAGTTTACAGGGGCGTGAGCAGCTACCTCATTGAACCTAGATGATATCCTGCTTAGGGGTGTCAAATCTTCATTATAATCCATTCAATCTCTCCGGCACAGCGAGGCTATCATCCCTGCAAATCGGCGGATCCATCGGACACCTCCTTCCTTGAGTGCGTCACCTTTTTCTCTGGTTGGGCGTATTATTGCTGGAGCATTCACCGAAGGCAGGAGAGATCAGTTCCTCTCTGATCCAGATCTCAATACTTGCAGACTTTATCTACAGCAGTTCATCCAATTATCAGTGGTAAGTGTGCATTCTATCTCACAAACCCTAACCCTAATTTTTCCTATAAAATAGGGATTTTTGCATGGCAGTCTGTAAGCCCAGTTGTATCCGCATAATTGTTTAGAAATAGAAAATATCGGGATTCAGGATATTACAGTGGTATCAGAGCTATTTTCTTGGCCAGCTGTGGGCTTAAGAGATGAAAAGTAGATGAATACATAAGGAGATCCTTTTGTAACTTATAGGAGGAGGAAGAGTAGATACACAGAAGAATTTGAAGATATCTAGCTAGAGGATACCAATTCAGACATGGAACAAACAAGTATTCATGCAGATAGGGGAAAAGGAAGGGGAGATGAGGAGGATCGGATGGAATTTCGCAACTTAGTCTCTGCATTTCAAGACTTAGAGAAAGGACAAAAAGAAGTCCCCAATGCAATCAGTAGACTGTCAGCGAAACTAGAACCAGGTATCAGCAGTGCACCCCCGTCATCGGTAGAGCGGGGATCTTCCAGCAGTAGTGGTAAGATGGCATACACCAACATCCAGAACACTCCCCACATATACAGCTGACCTACTATCAGGCCTACCATGCCTCACTTCTTGGCAGATACAGTAGGGGGCCCGGTCATGCAGGTAGAGCCCAGCGAGCCTTTTGGGACTTATTTGCAGCAGTACAGGGACTTAGGGGATGAGTTTCATGCTGCTATGTCTTTCTCAGACTTCTGCAACATGAAGAGAAGGAACAGGCCCAGGAATTTTAACAAGGGTTTCAGTCACAACTATGAGCTGTAGAAAACCTTGGGCAGGTTAACTATCCCAAACTTTGATGGATCTTGTGGAGGATCAGCGAGAACATGGGTCCAAAAGTTGGATACCTATTTCCAGCTCAACCCCATGACAGAGACAGATGCTATTAAGTTGGCTACACTTCACCTGGACAGAGAAGCTCACGAATGGTGGTACCATGGACTGGTGACATTGGGTCACAACACCATACATTCTTACGTTGAGTTCACTCAGAAACTCATGGAGAGGATCGACAGGAAAGATCCAGAGATCCATTTCAGGGAGTTGGCTCAACTCAAGCAGACTGGTAGCATAGAATCATTCATTTCAGAGTTTCAGAGGCTAGCTGTTATGGTAACAGATGTGTCAGAGAGTAGACTGACTATATTATTCACTGAGGCCCTCATAGAGCCACTACAGGGATGGGTGAAATGCTACAAACCACTCACTCTGTAGGATTCTATTAGCAGGGCAAGGAATCTTCAGGATTCAGTTCCCAAAAACAAATTCCCTATGAAAACCAATTTCCCTGTTAGGGACAAGGATAGGAAACCTTTCCAGCAGGATGTGCCCAAGAAAACCTTGTTAGATGAGGACACCAGGAAATATTTGAGAAGGAAGAAGCTGTGCTTCACCTGCCAAGAACCATGGGTACCAGGACACAGGTGCCCAAGGAAGGCAAAGGCACACTACATTGAGGTGTATTTCGACAGTGACGAGGACGACGATGAGTAGGAGGCCACAGAAGAGGAATTACACCAGGGTGATACACCAGAGGGAGTCATTGCTACATTGTCTAGAGTACCGAGGTTCCATACCCTCAGGGTCAGGGGAGTAGTGCAGGGTCACAGAGTAGGAGTTCTGATTGATGGGGGAGCCACCCACAATTTCATTGACTCTGCTTGGGTAGCCAAACGAGGTATTTAGACCGAGAAGTTCGAGGGATTCACTGTAAAAGTAGCCGGGAACTCCAGCATGGAGTGAAACTACTCGATCCCAAAACTGAATGTTGCCTTGGGTAACTATCAGATGATAGACTCTTTTTATGTAGGGAATGTATCAGATACTCATGTGGTATTGGGTGTTCAGTGGCTTTACTCTATAGGAAAATACACTACAGATTATAGGGCAATGGAAATGGATTTTCAGGGGCCAGATGGCAAACGGGTAGTTTTGAGGGGCATGAACACCTATCCCCCAAAACCAGTCTCGTCACAGAGAATGGAGGTAGTGCTTCGACAAGATGATATAGAATGGGCTACAGAATGTTTTGTCACCTTCAGGAAACCCCCAGAGACCAGCTCACAACACCCCAGTGACATTCAGGCCTTGCTACAGAAATACGAAAAGCTTTTTCGGGACCTTCCATCAGGAAGACCACCAGACCGGGGCTTTGAACACATCATCGAGCTAGAGGATGGAACACAAGCCGTCATCACCACTCCTTATAGGCATCCTAAGAGGTACAAAGATGAGATTGAGAAAACCATTAAAGAATTACTGAAGCTTGGTTATATACGGCCCAGTTCTAACCCCTTTGCATCTTCAGTAGTTTTGGTTAAGAAGAAGGATGGCACTCTGCATATGTGCATCGATTACCGAGCGCTTAAAAAAAATACCATCAAGAACAGGTATCCCATTCCCAGGATTGAGGAACTCATGGATGAACTTCGGGGAGCTCAATACTTCTCCAAGTTCAATCTTCGCTCGAGATACCATCAGATCAGGGTAAGGGACCAGGACATTCCCAAAACAACTTTTCGCCGTCATTATGGTCACTATGATTTTTTGGTCATGCCATTTGGGCTTACCAATGCTCCATCTACTTTCCATTCATGCATGAACCACACCTTCAGGGCACAACTATGTAAGTTTTTTCTTGTATTCTTTGTTGACATCTTGGTTTATAGCAAAGCATGGGAAGAGCACTTGAAACACCTGGATGAGACATTGAGTATTTTAGAAGAACAATCGCTTTACGTGAAAATGTCCAAGTGTGAGTTTGGCATAAAGGAAATGCTATACTTAGGACATCTGATCAATGCAGAAGGAGTACAGGTGGACATGGAGAAAATTTGAGCTATCAGAGATTGGCCCATGCCAAAAACCATGACAGAGTTGTGAGGGTTCCTAGGTCTATGCACTTATTACTGATGGTACGTTAAGGGATTCTCCCATTTTGCAGCACCCCTCACAGATCTCACCAAGAAGGGGGCATTCACTTGGACAGACTCAGCGCATAAAACTTTCGAGGAGATGAAGGTTATCATGAGTTCTTGCCCAGTTTTAGCATTGCCAGACTTCTCACAACCCTTTACAGTAGAATGTGATGCCTTAGGAGAAGGGTTAGGAGCAGTACTGATGCAGAATCATCACCCTATTGCATTTGAGAGCCGTAAGCTAAAGAACTACGAGCGCCATTACTCCATATATGACAAAGAGATGCTAGCTATCTTACATGCTCTCACAAAATTCAGACAGTACCTGGTGGGCATTAAGTTCAAAATCAAAACAGATCATAACAGCCTCAAGTATTTCTTGGAAAAGAAGGAACTGAATGAGCGACAACAGAAATGGGTCAACAAGGTACAAGCCTATGATTTCAAGATTGAGTATGTGAAAGGTAAGAATAATGTAGTGGCTGATGCATTATCCAGGCGACTATCCCCATTATCTCTTAGTAGTATATCGACGGATTGGAGGGCACTTCTCTTGGTGGAGTACTCCAAAAATAAATTCACCTGTGAATTATTGGATGGGAAAATTCAGGATGACAGGTACAGGATTGCGGATGACATCATCTACTACAAGGACAGAATATACCTTGTCCCAGAATCCACATTGAGGAAGAAGATCATCCAGGAAGCCCACGATTCTCCTTTATCAGGGCATCAAGGGTTCTTAAAAACCTACAGGCAGATCAGAGAGAGGTTTTCATGGAAGGGCCTCAAGGGGGAGATTATGCAGCATGTCCGGGAATGTAGCATCTGTCAGCAGAACAAGGTTGAGAACACACATCCAGCAGGGCTACTCTAGCCACTACTGATTCTAGAACATAAGTGGGAGAGCATATCCATGGACTTCATTACAGGCTTTCCCAAGGTCCAAGGGAGAGATTGTTTATATGTAGTAGTTGACAGACTGACCAAGTTTGCACATTTCTTCTCGATACCATCAGACTACTCGGTAGCTCAGGTGGCAGTTTTATTTTTCAGGGAGGTTTTCAGGTTACACAGGTTGCCTAAGACCATTTTCAGTGATCAGGATAGCAGTTTCATGTTAGAATAATCAACCCATAGTATTTACCCACTTAGACATTATTTCATTTATTTTGTCTTATTTGCCTAGTCCATGAGTCCCACCATGTGCAAGTTGCTAATTGCCTATCCATAGAGGTCAAACTTGCCATATTTGACTCATATAGTGCCCTTGAGAGCTTTACGAATCAAATCTGCTTTTTCTTCTTTATTCCCTGCTTTTTCAGTGTTTTAAGGCACATAGGAAAGCAAGACTAGGTGAGGTGAATCAGCTTTGTTGCCTCTTCCTCCTCAACTCATTCCTCCATGATTTTGCATGTATGAGCTTCCATTTGACCACTCTTTAGCTTGCCCATGCGCCCTTGCTAATTCGTGGGTTCCTTGATAGATTTGGGATCAAATTTTTACACCTATGGGGGATTTGCCTATTTTGGGTAAGCCTGCTTTATGCTAGATTTGGATGCTTCCTCATGCATTCAATTTGATCATGTATTCTATATATTCAGCAGCCTATTTTATTACAGGGTTGGCTATTGTACACTCAGTTAATATAATTTTGTGTTACAGCTCCATATTCAGTCTCCATTGTTGATAATTTTGCATGATCAATTGTTAATTGTTGTGGGTGAAATTAATCTACTGCAGGCCTGAATTTATACATGGTATCAGAGCCATTGTAGGTTGTTAATCTCCTCCAAAAAAAATTTTGCAGGTTCGACATCAAGACTGGGAGCCTTCTACCGCAGCCGGGACAGATTTTCTAAAGCTATGGATTCACAGAAAACTATCCTCACTCCCTTCAACTATTTTGAATGGAAAGCAGAGATGGAGATATTGTTGAGAGCGAAAGGCCTCTACAAGGTGACTATGGCAACAGAAGCAGAGCCCAATGCAGCTGTAGAGAAGATCAAATGG
>LPNX011061313.1:261052-303334 GCA_001517045.1 Pseudotsuga menziesii | reverse complement strand
ATTTCATTTATTTTGTCTTATTTGCCTAGTCCATGAGTCCCACCATGTGCAAGTTGCTAATTGCCTATCCATAGAGGTCAAACTTGCCATATTTGACTCATATAGCACCCTTGAGAGCTTTACGAATCAAATCTGCTTTATTCCTGGCCTCCTAGGCGCCCATCTGCTTTTTCTGCTTTATTCCCTGCTTTTTCAGTGTTTTAAGGCACATAGGAAAGCAAGACTAGGTGAGGTGAATCAGCTTTGTTGCCTCTTCCTCCTCCACTCATTCCTCCATGATTTTGCATGTATGAGCTGCCGTTTGACCACTTTTTAGCTTGCCCATGTGCCCTTGCTAATTCGTGGGGTCCTTGATAGATTTGGGATCAGCTTTTTACACCTATGGGGGATTTGCCTATTTTGGGTAAGCCTGCTTTATGCTAGATTTGGATGCTTCCTCATGCATTCGATTTGCTCATGTATTATATATATTCAGCAGCCTATGTTATTACAGGGTTGGCTATTGTACACTCAGTTAATATAATTTTGTGTTACAGCTCCATATTCAGTCTCCATTGTTGATAATTTTGCATGATCAATTGTTAATTGTTGTGGGTGAAATTAATCTACTGTAGGCCTGGATTTCTACTGTTCAAAGGTGCCTTTTGATAGGAACTGTTTATATTGGTGGGGATGAACTGGCTACTAGTACGAGTTATCACCCCCAGAGTGACGGGCAAACAGAAATAGTCAACAAGTGGATTGAAGGTTATCTCAGGAACTACGTAGCAGGGTAGCAGTGAACATGGATGAAATGGATACACCTGGGAGTGTATTGCTACAGCACTACTTATCACATGTCTATTAGGATGACTCCTTTTAAGGAATTATATGGTTATGAGGCCTTGGACTATGCATATTTGGCATTTGGAGACAGCAAGGCTCCTAAGGCTAAGGATTGGATAAAAGACAGTCAGGACATCCTAAAAGTATTGAAAGAGAATTTACGGACAGCCCAGAATCAACAGAATATGTATGTCGACAAACACAGGATTGAGCGGAGCTTTGAGGTAGGGGATTTAGTCTAATTAAGGATCCATCCTTACAGACAGTCGTCACTTAAAAATAAAGGAGCAGAGAAATTAAAACCCCACTTCTATGGACCATACAAAATAATTCGAAAGGTGGGAGAGGTGGCATATGAGCTAGAGCTGCCTAGAGAAAGCAAAATCCACAATGTGTTCCATGTGTCCAGCCTGAAGAAAACCCTTGGGCAACACATTGCTCCATCTACCGAATTTCCCCCTTTAGATGATGAAGGACTGCTGATACTGATTCCTGAATGGATCATACAGACCAAAGAGAGGAAGCTCAGGAACAGAGTGATCAAGGAATATTTGGTTCAATGGAAAGAACTACCGCTAGAGGATGCCACGTGGGAAGGTGAACAGGTATTGCAGCATCCCAATTTGAAGTTGCTTGAGGAAAAGAAATCTTGAGTGGGGAGGACTGTAATGTCCTCTTCCTTTTAGGCCTTGAGGCCCATACCGCTAACCTATGTGATTCCTGTGGGTTCAAGCAGTTACTGATAGCTAGGGAATCAGATCAGGACTAATGCCGTCCATAGAAGATCTAGGGCATCCTCACTGGGTCAAGAAGGACCACCTGGGCCAAAGGCCACCTTCATGCATGACCATGCTCCATGCATGACCATGCTCTTTTAGGTCACCCTCCGCATGCATGCAAGTCAACGACAAATTAGAAGATAAAGTGACCTAATTAGGTCAAAGATTAAGTTTTGCGTGGTTGAACTTTATCAATAGATGGTAAAGCAAGAGGAGACCTGACTTATGATTATTATTATTTTGGGAGCACTTGGATAGCAGCACAGCAGTTGGGGATGGAGACGGAGTCTTCAGCTAGCAGGATTTCGGCAGTGAAACATCTGTCCTAGTCTTATTCTGGGTAAGCCATACTGGTTCACCACTTGTTCTTCAATACATTCATCAATTATATAGCACAGGGTATAGATTGTTGCAGTGGCACGGTGCAGCCGTAAGAGGGGTTTTTCCACCAGAAAACCCTAATCAGCTATTGGCCCTTCAGATCTCAGTTTCCTTCCAAAACTCAGGCATCATTCTTACCATCAGCTATGTACTCCGGCACTGCTTGATTATGAGCTCCATCTGAGCTCATCCGAAGCCGTTATCAGCATTTTTGAGTTTACAGGGGCATGAACAGCTGCCTCATTGAACCTAGATGCTATCCTTCTTAGGGGTGTCAGATCTTCAGCATAATCCAGTCAATCTCTCTGGCACAGCGAAGCTATCATCCCTGCAAATCGGTGGATCCATTGGACACCTCCTTCCTTGAGGGCGTCACCTTTTTCTCTGGTTGGGCGTCTTATTGCTGGAGCATTCACCGGAGGCAAGAGAGATCAGTTCCTCTCCGATCCAGATCTCAGTACTTGCAGACTTTATCTACAGCAGTTCAGTCAGTTATCAGTGGTAAGTGTGCATTCTATCTCACAAACCCTAACCCTAATTTTTCCTATAAAATAGGGATTTTTGCTTGGCAGTCTGTAAGCCCAGTTGTATCCGCATAATTGTTTAGAAATAGAAAATATCGAGATTCGGGATATTACATGACACTTGTCTTCTACAGCGTCTAGTTCTGGAACCTTCTCATTGACAAGCTTTAAGAGATCATTTTCTTACAAGATGAGAACTCTATACTTCCAAGAGATGAAGTTTGTGGTTCCATCAAGATTATCTTCAACCGTCATGCAGATTTCACTTAGAAACCCTAGAAGGAGCTAGGTCAAAATTTAAGTTTAGAATATTATGAAACTGAATCCAAAGGTTAAAGTGCCTTATCAAAGTGAGTTGAGAGGATATAACATCAAGCCAAAACTATTGACCAAAATTGGGTCAAAAATGAAGCTTCTCAAAACTGGATTTTTCCTTCATTAATAGATGCGCCTTCCCTTGGCCGAAGTTTCCAAGTCACTTTTTCTCCTCGATCGGTGAGGGGATGCCTAAAAATGTCAAGCCAAAGCTTTGGACAATGGCTTCTAGAACTACTTTGATACCATGTTAGAAATTGGTAGCTGTAAAACCAAGATCAGTAGAAGAAAGGCAGAGCACATAAACATACAGGGTGTGGAGCTCATTTAACCACGGTGATGTTCTATCACATCCCAACCATAGGAAATACAACACTATTGTCTTCTTCGAGCTCAAACCTTTCAATAGAGAACTACGTACATCCAAATGGATGTTGACCGAGCCTAAATTTTACTCTCGCTGGCCTTTAAATGCCATTCGTCATACACCCTTGTAGGTCGATTGTGTGCCACAACATGAGTGTCAGTGGCCAAGCCTGATTTCTATCCAAAAGGGCCTTAAAATGCATTCTATCATACAACCTCAGTGGTCGGTGGTTGACCACCAAGGTGTTACTGGACGCCCACTAACACTGTGGTGGTCCACCTCCGACCACTAATGGTGTATAATGAATTTCATTTGAACGTCGTCGCCCATACAAGTTAGGCTCGACCATTAACAACCACCATTCCTTTAGGGTTTTAAAATCTTTCCAGTCATCTTCTTTTGCGAGATTTGAGGAACCAAATGATCGCTGACTGAGTCAACCAAGATTCTTCTTGTTCTGCATTCACTCTTCCTCCAATGAGACTTGTCTGCTTCAACATCTTGTTCTGGAACCTTCTCATTGACAAGCTTTAAGAGATCATTTTCTTCCAAGATGAGAACTCTAGACTTCCAAGATATGAAGTTTGTGGCTTCATCAAGATGATCTTCAACCTTCATTCCAATCATCTTGCGTGCATATTTGAACTAGAAACCCTAGTAGGAGCTAGATCAAAAATGAATTTGAAATCTTACGAAATTGAATCCAAAGGTTAACATGCTTTATCAAGGCAAGTTGAGAGGAGATAAGATCGAGCCAGAACTATAAACTGAAATTGGGCCAAAAATGAAATTTCTCAGAACTGGATTTCTCCTTCAATCTTAGATGTGCCTTCCCTTGGGTGAAGTTTCCAGGTCACTTTTTCTCCTGGATCAGTGAAGGGAGACCTCAAAATGTCAAGCCCTAGCTTTCAACAATGGCATTTAGAACAGCTTTGATACCATGTTAGAAATTGGCAGTTGTAAAACCAGATCACTAGAAGAAAGAAAAAGCACATAAACAAACTCGGTGTGGAGCTCGTTTAACCACGGTGATGATCTATCACCTACCAACCATAGACAATACAACACTATTGTCTCCCCCGAGCTCAGACCTTTCAATAGAGAACGATGTACATCCAAATGGATTTTTACTGAGCCAAAATAATACTCCCACTGGAGCTCTTTTAACCACGGTGATGATCTATCACCTCCCAACCTTAGACAATACAACACTATTGTCTCCCTCGAGCCCAGACCTTTCAATAGAGAACGATGTATATCCAAATGGATTTTTACTGAACGTAAATTGTACTCCCACTGGCCTTTAAATCCCATTCATCATACACCCTTTTAGGTTTATTGTGGGCCATAATAGTGTCGGTGGCCAAGCCTGACTTCTATCCCAGACAGCCTTCAAATGCATTCCGTCATACACCCTCAGTGGTCGGTGGCAGACCACCAAGGTGTTAGTGGGTGCTCACTAACACTGTGGTTTTCCACCACTGGCCACTAGGGGTGTATAATGAATGGCATTTGAACGTCATCTCCCATACAAGTCAGGCTTGACCATTAACAATCGTCATTCCTATAGGGTTTTGAACATCTTCCTATTCATCTTCTTTTGCGATATTTGAGAAACCAAATGATCCCTAATTGAGTCTACCAAGATGCTTCTTTCTCTGACATCACTCTTCCTCCAATGAGACTTGTCTTCTTCAACGTTCGGTTCTAGAAAATTATCATTGACAAGATTTAGGACATCATTTTCTTCCAAGTTGAGAACTATAGACTTCCAAAAGATGAAGTTTGTGGCTCCATCAAGATTATCTTCAACCTTCATTCCAATCATCTTGCCTGCAAAATTCAACTAGTAACCCTAGTAGGAGCTAGGTCAAAAATGAATTTTGGAATCTTGTTAAACTGAGTCCAAAGGTTAATATGCGTTATCAAGGAGACTTGAGAGAAGATAAGGTTGAGCCAAAACTATGGACCAAAATTGGGTCAAAAATGAAACTTCTCAGAACTGGATTTTTCCTTCATCAATAGATGCGCCTTCTGTTGGGAAAAATTTCCAAGTCATTTTTTCTCCTGGATTAATGAGCGATGGCCAAAGTTTATAAATATATTTTTCTCTCGGATTGGTGAGGAGAGGCCTCAAAATGTCAATCCCTAGCTTTCGACAATGGCTTCTAGAACTGCTTTGATACCATGTTAGAAATTGGCAGTTGTAACACTAGGACCACTAGAAGAAAGGAAGAGTACATAAAAAAACTGGGCGTGGAGCTTGTTTAACCACGATGATTATCTATTACCTCCCAACCATAGACAATACAAAACTATTATCTCCCCCGACCTCAAACCTATGAATAGAGAATGATATACATCCAAATGCATGTCGACTGGGCCTAAATTCTACTCCCAATGGTGTTTAGATGCCATTCTCCATACACTCTTGTAGGTCTATTATGGGCCACAATAGTGTCAGTGTCCAAGCCTGACTCCTATCTCCAACGGGTTTAAAATGCCTTCAATTATACACCCTCAGTGTTCCGTGGTGGACCACCAAGGTGTTGGTGGGCGCCCACCAACACTGTGGTGGTCCACCACCAATCACTAAGGGTGTATAATTAATGGCATTTGAACGTCGTCGCCCATACAAGTAAGGCTTGGTCATTAACAATCATCATTCCTTTAGAGTTTTGAACATCTTCATAGTCAGCTTCGTTTGCAAGATCTGAGGAACCAAATGATCCCTAACTTAGTTTACCAAGATTCTTCTTGCTCTAGCATCACTCTTCCTCCAATGAGACTTATCTTCTTCAACGTCTTGCTCTGGAACCTTCTCATTGACAAGCTTGAAGAGATCATTTTCTCCCAAGATGAGAACTCTAGACTTCCAAGAGATAAAGTTTGTGGCTCCATCAAGATGATCTTCAACCTTCATTCCAATCATCTTGCCTCCAGATTTGAACTAGAAAGCCTAGTAGGAGCTAGGTCAAAAATGAAATTTGGAATCTTGCGAAACTGAATCCAAAGTTTAATGTGCCCTATCAAGGCGAGTTGAGAGGAGATAAAATCGAGCCAAAACTTTGGACAAAAATTGGGTCAAAAATGAAACTTCTCAGAACTGGATTTTTCCTCCATCAATAGATGTGCCTTCCCTTGGGCAAAATTTCCATGTCACTATTTCTCCCGGATTGGTGAGGGGAGGCCTCAGAATTTCAAGCCCTAGCTTTCGACAATGTCATCTATAACTACTTTTATACCATGTTAGAAATTGGAAGTTCTAAAACCATGATACATAGAAGAATGACGGAGCACATAAACAAATTGGGTGTGGAGCTCATTTAACCACGATGATGATCTATCACATCCCAACCATAGACAATACAACACTATTGTCTCCCATATCTCAGGCATTTCAATAGAGAATGATGTACATGAAAATGGAATCTAAAGGTTAATGTGCCTTATCAAGGTGAGTTGAGAGGAGATAAGATCGAGCCAAAACTATGGACCAAAATTGGGTAAAAAATGAAACTTCTTAGAACTCGATTTTTCCTTCATCAATAGATGTGCCTTCCCTTGGGCGAAGTTTCCAACTCCCTTTTTCTCCTATATTGGTGAGGGGAGGCCTTAGAATGTGAAGTCCTAGCTTTCCAAAATTAATGTGCCTTATCAAGGTGAGTTGAGAGGAGATAAGATCGAGCCAAAACTATGGACCAAAATTGGGTAAAAAATGAAACTTCTCAGAACTCGATTTTTCCTTCATCAATAGATGTGCCTTCCCTTGGGCGAAGTTTCCAACTCCCTTTTTCTCCTATATTGGTGAGGGGAGGCCTTAGAATGTGAAGTCCTAGCTTTCCACAATGGCTTCTAGAACTGCTTTGGTACGATGTTAGAAATTGGCAGTTGTAAAACCAAGACCACTAGAAGAAAGACAGAGCACATAAACAAACTGAATGTGGAGCTCGTTTAACCACGATGATCATATATCACCTCCCAACCATAGACAATACAACACTATTGTTTTCCCCGAGCTCACACCTTTCAAAAGACAACGATGTACATCCAAATGGATATTGACCAAGCCTAAATTCTAATCCCAGTGGCCTTTAAATGCCATTCGTCAGACACCCTTGTATGTCGATTGTGGGCAACAATAGTGGGAGTGGCCAAGATTGAATTCTATCCCCGACAGGCTTAAAATACCTTCCATTATACACCCTCATTTTTTGGTGGTGGACCACCAAGGTGTTAATGGGCGCCCACTAACACTGTGGTGGTCTGCCACCAACCACTAATAGTGTATAATGAACGGCATTTGAACGTCATCAACTATACAAGCCAGCCTTGGCCATTAACAATCACCATTTCGTTACGATTTTAAACATATTCCTTTTCATCTTCTTTTGTGAGTTTTAAGGAACCAAATGATCCCTGACTTAGTCTACCAAGATTCTTCTTGCTCTTGCATCACTCTTCCTCCAATGACACTTGTCTTCTTTAGCGTCTAGTTCTGGGACCTTCTCATTGACAAGTTTTAAGAGATCATTTTCTTATAAGATGAGAACTCTATACTTCCAAGAGATGAAGTTTGTGGCTCCATCAAGATTATCTTCAACCCTCATGCAGATTTCACTTAGAAACCCTAGAATGAGCTAGGTCAAAATTTAATTTTGCAATCTTGTCAAACTGAATCCAAAGGTTAATGTGCCTTATCAAAGCGAGTTGAGAGGAGATAACATCAAGCCAGAACTATTGACCGAAATTGGGTAAAAAATGAAGCTTCTGAAAACTGGATTTTTCCTTCATTAAAAGATGCAACTTCCCTTGGCCGAAGTTTCCAAGTCACTTTTTCTCCTGGATTGGTGAGGGGATGCCTCAGAATGTCAAGCCAAAGCTTTGGACAATGGCTTCTAGAACTGCTTTGATACCATGTTAGAAATTGGTAGCTGTAAAACCAAGATCACTAGAAGAAAGGAAGAGCACATAAACATACAGGGTGTGGAGCTTATTTAACCACGGTGATGTTCTATCACCTCCCAGCCATAGAAAATACAACACTATTGTCTTCTCCGAGCTCAAACCTATCAATAGAGAACGATGTACATCCAAATGGATGTTGACCGAGCCTAAATTCTACTCTCGCTGGCGTTTAAATGCCATTCATCATACACCCATGTAGGTTGATTGTGCACCACAACATGAGTGTCAGTGGCCAAGCCTGACTTCTATCCCAAACAGCCTTAAAACGCATTCTGTCATACAACCTCAGTGGTTGGTCGTTGACCACCAATATGTTACTGGATTCCCACTAACACTGTGGTGGTCTGCCACTGACCACTAACTGTGTATAATGAATGAGATTTGAACATCGTCGCCGATACAAGTCAGGCTTGACCAATAATAACCATCATTCCTTTAGGGTTTTAAAAATTTTCTAGTCATCTTCTTTTGCGAGATTTGAGGAACCAACTAATCGCTGACCGAGTCAACCAAGATTCTTCTTGCTCTGCAATCACTCTTCCTCCAATGAGACTTGTCTTCTTCAGCGTCTCGTTCTGGAACCTTTTCATTGACAAGCTTTAAGAGATCATTTTATTCCAAGATGAGAACTCTAGACTTCCAAGAGATGAATTTTGTGGCTCCATCAAGATGATCTTCAACCTTCATTCCAATCATCTTGCGTGCATATTTGAACTAGAAACCCTAGTAGGAGCTAGATCAAAAATGAATTTTAAAATCTTGTGAAATTGAATCCAAAGGTTAATGTGTCTTATCAAGGCAAGTTGAGAGGAGATAAGATCGAGCCAAAACTATAAACCGAAATTGGGCCAAAAATGAAATTTCTCAGAACTGGATTTCTTCTTTAATAATAGATGTGCCTTCCCTTGGGTGAAGTTTCCAGGTCACTTTTTCTCCTATATCGGTGAAGGTAGACCTCAAAATGTTAATCCCTAGCCTTCAACAATGGCATTTAGAACAGCTTTCATACCATGTTAGAAATTGGCAGTTGTAAAACCAAGATCACTAGAAGAAAGAAAAAGCACATAAAGAAACTCGGTGTGGAGCTCGTTTAACCACGGTGATGATCTATCACCTCCCAACCATAGACAATACAACACTATTGTCTCCCCCGAGATCAGACCTTTTAATAGAGAATGATGTACATCCAAAAATATTTTTACTAAGCCAAAATAATACTCCCACTGGTGCTCGTTTAACCACGGTGATGATCCATCACCTCCCAACACTATTGTCTCCCCCGAGCTCAGACCTTTCAATAGAGAATGATGTATATCCAAATGGATTTTTACTGAACCTAAATTCTACTCCCACTTGCCTTTAAATGCCATTCATCATACACCCTTGTAGGTCGATTGTGGGCCATATTAGTGTCAGTGGCCAAGCCTGGCTTCTATCCTAGATGGCTTCCAAATGCATTCCATCATACACCCTCAGTGGTCGGTGGTGGACCACCAAGATGTTGGTGGGCGCCCACTAACACTATGGTTTTCCACCACCGACCACTAGGGGTGTATAATGAATGGCATTTGAACGTCGTCACCGATACAAGTCAGGATTGACCATTAACAATCATCATTCCTTTAGGGTTTTGAACATCTTCCTAGTCGTCTTCTTTTGCGAGATTTGAGGAACCAAATGATCCCTAACTGAGTCTACCAAGATTCTTCTTGCTCTGGCATCACTCTTCCTCCAATGAGACTTGTCTTCTTCAACCTTCAGTTCTGGAACCTTCTCATTGATAGGCTTTAAGAGATCATTTTCTTCCAAGATAAGAACTATAGACTTCCAAAAGATGAATTTTGTGGCTCCATCAAGATTATCTTCAACCTTCATTCCAATCATCTTGCCTGCAAAATTGAACTAGTAACCCTAGTAGGAGCTAGGTCAAAAATGAAGTTTGAAATCTTGTTAAAATAAATCCAAAGGTTCATATGTCTTATCAAGGTGACTTTAGAGGAGATAAGGTTGATCCAAAACTATGGACCAAAATTGGGTCAAAAATGAAACTTCTCAGAACTGGATTTTTCCTTCATCAATAGATGTGCCTTCCCTTGGGCGAAATTTCCAAGTCACTTTTTCTCCGGGATTAATGAGCAGTGGCCAAAGTTTCTAAGTCTTTTTTTCTCCCGGAATGGTGAGGAGAGGCCTCAAAATGTGAAGCCCTAGCTTTCAACAATGGCTTGTAGTACTGCTTTGATACCATGTTAGAAATTGGCAATTGTAACACTAGGACCACTAGAAGAACGGCAGAGTACATAAACAAACTGGGCATGGAGCTCATTTAACCACAGTGATTATCTATCACCTCCATACCATAGACAATAAAAAACTATTATCTCCCCCTACCTCAAACCTATCAATAGAGAACGATATACATCTAAATGGATGTCGACTGAGCCTAAATTCTAGTCCTAATGGCCTTTAGATGCCATTCTCCATACACCCTTGTAGGTCTATTGTGGGCCACAATAGTGTCAGTGGCCAAGCCTGACTCCTATATCCGACGGGCTTAAAATGCCTTCAATTATACCCCTCAGTGTTCGGTGGTGGACCACTAAGGTGTTGGTGGGTGCCCACCAACACTGTGGTGGTCCACCACCGACCACTAAGGGTGTATAATTAACGGCATTTGAATATTGTCACCCATACAAGTCAGGCTTGGTCATTAACAATCATCATTCCTTTAGAGTTTTGAACATCTTCATAGTCGTCTTCGTTTGCAAGATTTGAGGAACCAAATGATCCCTAACTGAGTTTACCAAGATTCTTCTTGCTCTAGCATCACTCTTCCTCCAATGAGACTTGTCTTCTTCAATGTCTTGCTTTGGAACCTTCTCATTGACAAGCTTTAATAGGTCATTTTATCCCAAGATGAGAACTCTAGACTTCCAAGAGATAAAGTTTGTGGCTACATCAAGATGATCTTCAACCTTCGTTCCAATTATCTTGCCTCCAGATTTGAACTAGAAACCCTAGTAGGAGCTAGGTCAAAAATGCAATTTGGAATCTTGTGAAACTGAATCCAAAGGTTAATGTGCCTTATCAAGGCGAGTTGAGAAGAGATAAGATTGGGCCAAAACTTTGTACAAAAATTAGGTCAAAAATGAAACTTCTCAGAACTGGATTTTTCCGTCATCAATAGATGTGCCTTCCCGTGGGCAAAATTTCCATGTCACTTTTTCTCCTGGATTGGTGAGGGGAGGCCTTAGTATTTCAATCCCTAGCTTTCGACAATGTCATATATAACTACTTTGATACCATGTTAGAGATTGGCAGTTCTAAAATGATGATAACTAGAAGAATGACAGAGCACATAAACAAATTGGGTGTGGAGCTCATTTAACCACGATGTTGATCTATCACCTCCCAACCATAGACAATACAACACTATTGTCTCCCATAGCTCACGCCTTTCGATAGAGAATTATGTACATCAAAATGGAATCTAAAGGTTAATGTGGCTTATCAAGGCGAGTTGAGAAGAGATAAGATCAAGCCAAAACTATGTACTGAAATTGGGTCAAAAATGAAACTTCTCAGAACTCGATTTTTCCTTCATCAATAGATGCACCTTCCCTTGGGTGAAGTTTCCATCTCACTTTTTCTCCTATATTGGTGAGGGGAGGCCTTAGAATGTGAAGCCCTAGCTTTCAACAATGGCTTCTAGAACTTCTTTGGTATGATGTTAAAAATTGGCAGTTGTAAAACCAAGACCACTAGAAGAAAGACAGAGCACATAAACAAACTGGGTGTGGAGCTCGTTTAACCACGATTATCTATCACATCCCAACCATGGACAATACAACACTATTGTCTCCCCCGATATCACACCTTTCAATAGAGAATGATGTACATCCAAATGGATATTGACCGAGCCTAAATTCTACTCCCAGTGGCCTTTAAATGCCATTCGTCAGACACCCTTGTATGTCGATTGTGGGCAACAATAGTGTCAGTGGCCAAGCTTGACTTATATCCCTGACAGCCTTAAAATGCCTTCCATTATACACCCTTAGCGGTCGATGGTCAACCACCAAGGTGTTAGTGGGAACCCACTAACACTGTGGTGGTCCACCACTGACCACTAAGGGTGTATAATGAATGGCATTTGAACGTCATCGACTATACAAGTCAGCCTTGGCCATTAACAATCACCATTCCTTTACGGTTTTGAACATCTTCCTTGTTGTCTTCTTTTATGAGATTTGAGGAACCAAATGATCCCTAACTTAGTCTACCAAGATTATTCTTGCTCTTGCATCACTCTTCCTACAATGACACTTGTCTTCTTCAGCGTCTAGTTATTGAACCTTCTCATTGACAAGCTTTAAGAGATCATTTTCTTACAAGATGAGAACTCTAGACTTCCAAGAGATGAAGGTTGTGTCTCCATCAATATTATATTCGATCATCATGCATATTTCACTTGGAAACCCTATGTAATATCCCAAATCCCGATATTTTCTATTTCTAGACAATTATGCTGATACAACTAGGCATGCAAACTGCCATGCAAAAATCCCTATTTTATATGAAAAATTAGGGTTAGGGTTTGTGAGTTAGAATGGACACTTACCACTTATAAGCAGGTCTGAACTACTCCAGAGAAAATCTGCCGGTACTGCAATCTGGATCGAAGAGGAACTGAGCTCCTCTACTTCAAGTGAGTTCCCCCAGCAGCAAGACGCCCAAGTAGGAAAGTGTGACGCCCTCAAGGAAGGAGGTGTCTGATCGGGCTGAGAATTTGCAGTACTGATAGCAGTTAAGTGATAGAGAGAATTACCAGAGAATGCGAAGGTTCTGACATCTCTAGGTAGGGTAGCGAATCACTTCAGAGAGACAGCTACTCACCCCCCAGAACCCCGAAACTGTTGATAACTGCTTCGGATGAGAACTGATGGATCTGAAACTCACTGGGTACTAGATTATGAAGCTGATGATGAGAATGGTGCCTGAGTTTCTGAAGGAAACTGAGATCTAAAGACCCCAACAGCTAATTAGGGCTTTTTGGCTGAAAACCCCTTCTTACGGCTGCACACGTGTCCCTGCAACGATCTATACCATGTACTAGATGACTGATGAATGAATGAAGAAAAAGTGGTGAACCCGTATGGCTTACCCGGAATAATACTAGGACAGATGTTTCACTGCCGAAATCCTGTTAGCTGAAGACTCGGTCTCCAACCCCAACTGCTGTGCTTCTATCCAAGAGATCCCAAAATAATCATAATCCAAAGTGAGGTCTCCTCTTGTTTTCTCCTCTATTTATAAAGTTCAACTGTGAAAAACCCTAATCTTTGACCTAATTAGGTCACTTTATCTTCTAATTTGCCGTTGACTTGCATGCATGTCACTTTATCTTCTAATTTGCCGTTGACTTGCATGCATGTCACTTTATCTTCTAATTTTCCGTTGACTTGCATGCATGCGGAGGGAGACTTTAAATAGTGCATGCATCATTAAAATCATGCTGGGATGGTATGCATGATGGTGGCCTTTGGCCCTGGTGTCCCTTCTTGACCACTCGATGATGCCCTAGATCTTCTATGGTTGGCATCAATCCTTAGCTGATTCCCTAGCTGTCAGTAACCGCTCGAATCCACAGGAATCACATAGGTTAGCGGTTTTGGGCCTTAAGGCCTAATTGGAAGAGGACATTACAGTCCTTCCCACTCGAGATTGCTTGTCCTCAAGCAACTTCAAATTGGGATGCTACAATACCTGTTCACCTTCCCAGGTGGCATCTTCTGGCGGTAGTTCCTTCCATTGAACTAAGTATTCCCTGATTACCCTGTTCCTGAGCTTCAACTCTCTAGTCTGAATGATCTGTTCGGGAATCAGTATCAGTAGTCCTTCATCATCTAAAGGAGGCAATACGGTGGATGGAGCAATGTGTTGACCAAGGGTTTTCTTCAGGCTAGATACATGGAACACATTGTAAATTTTGCTTTCCTGAGGAAGTTCTAGTTCATAAGCCACCTCTCCCACTTTTCGGATTCTTTTGTAGGGTCCATAGAAGTGGGATTTTAACTTTTCTGATCCTTTCTTCTTAAGTGAGGACTGTCTGTAAGGCTGGAGCCTTAAGTATACAAATTTCCCTACCTCGAAACTCCGCTCAATCCTGTGTCTATTGGCATACATCTTCTGTTGATTCTGTGCTGTCTGCAAATTCTCCTTCAGTATTTTCAGGATGTCCTAACTATCCTGTATCCAATCCTTAGCCTTAGGATCCCTAATGTCTCCAAATGCCAAATCTGCATAGTCCAATGCCTCATAACCATATAGTGCCTTAAAAGGATTCATCCTAATAGACATATGATAAGTAGTGTTGTAGCAATACTCCCCTAAGTGTAGCCATTTGATCCAGGTTCGCTGCTGCCATGCTACATAGTTCCTTAGATATCCTTCGATCCACTTGTTGACTATTTCTATTTTCCCTTCAGTATGGGGATGATAACTCGTACTGGTAGCCAGTTTGGTCCCTACCAATCTGAACAACTCTTTCCAGAAGGCACCCATGAATCTACTATCTCGATCACTGACGATGGTCTTAGGTAACCCATGTAACCTGAAGACTTCCCTGAAGAATAAATCAGCTACTTGAGCTACCGAGTAGTCTGATGATATCAAGAAGAAATGTGCAAATTTGGTTAGTCTGTCAACTACGACATATAAACAATCTCGCCCTTGGACCTTGGGCAAGCCTGTAATAAAGTCCATGGAGATGCTCTCCCACTTCTGTTCTGGAATCGATAGTGGCTAGAGTATCCTTGCTGGATGGGTGTTCTCAACCTTGTTCTGTTGATAGATGCTACATTCCCAGACATGCTGCATAATCTCCCCCTTGAGGCCCTTCCATGAGAACCTCTCTTTGATCTGCTTGTAGGTCTTTAAGAGACCTTGACACCCTGATAAAGGAGAATTGTGGGCCGCCTGAATGATCTTCTTCCTCAATGTGGATTCTGGAACGAGGTATATCCTATTTTTGTACTAGATGATGTCATCCATAATCCTATACCTATCATCCTGAATTTGCCCATCCAATAATTTGCAAGTGAATTTATTTTGGGAGTATTCCACTAAGAGAAGTGCCCTCCAATCCATGGATATACTACTGATAGATAATGGGGATGGACGCCTGGATAATGCATCAACTACTACATTAGTCTTACCTTTCACATACTCGATCTCGAAATCGTAGGCTTGTACCTTGCTGACCCATTTTTGATGTCGCTCATTCAGTTCCTTCTGCTCCAAGAAATACTTGAGGCTGTTATGATTGGTTTTGATTTTGAACTTACTGCCCACCAGGTACTATCTAAATTTTGTAAGAGCATGCAAGATGGCTAGCATCTCTTTGTCATATATGGAGTAATGGCGCTCGTATTTCTTCAGTTTACGGCTCTCAAATGCAATAGGGTGATGATTCTACATCAATACTACTCCTAACCCTTCCCCTGAGGCATCACATTCTACTATAAAGGGTTGTGAGAAGTCTGGTAATGCTAGAATTGGACAAGAACTCATAATAACCTTCATCTCCTCGAAATTTTTCTGTGCTAAATCTATCCAAGTGAACGCCCCCTTCTTGGTGAGATCTGTGAGGGGTGCTGCAAACTGGGAGAATCCCTTAACGTACCGTCGGTAATAAGTGCATAGACCTAGGAACCCTCTCAATTCTGTAACTGTTTTTGGCGTGAGCCAATCTCTGATAGCCCGGATTTTCTCCATGTCAACCTGTACTCCTTCTGCATTGATCACATGTCCTAAATATAGCATTTCCTTCATGCCAAACTCACACTTGGACATTTTCGCGTAAAGCGATTGTTCTTCTAAAATAATCAACATCTTGTCCAGGTGTTTCAAGTGCTCTTCCCATGTTTTTCTATAAACCAAGATGTCATCAAATAATACAAGCAAAAACTTACGTAGCTGTGCCCTGAAGGTGTGGTTCATGCATGACTGAAAAGTGGTTGGAGCATTGGTAAGCCCAAAGGGCATGACCAAAAACTCATAGTGACCATAGTGATAGTGAAAAGCTATTTTTGGGGATGTCCTGGTCCCTTACCCTGATCTGATGGTATCCCGAGCGAAGATCGATCTTGGAGAAGTATTGAGCTCCCCGAAGCTCATCCATGAGTTCGTCAATTCTGGGAATGGGATACCTGTTCTTAATGGTATTTTTGTTGAGTGCTCGATAATCGATGCACATACGCAGCATACCATCCTTCTTCTTAACTAGAACTACTGAAGATGAAAAGGGGCTAGAACTGGGCCGTATATAACCAAGCTCCAGTAATTCTTTGATGGTTTTCTCAATCTCATCCTTGTACCTTTTGGGATGCCTGTAAGGAGTGGTGATGAATGCTTGTGTTCCCTCCTCTAGCTCGATGATGTGCTCAAAACCTCGGTCTAGTGGTCTACCTGAGGGAAGGTCCCGAAAAACCTTTTCATGTTTCTGTAGCAAGGCTTGAATGTCACTTGGGTGTTTTGTGCTGGTCTCTGGGGGTTTGCGGAAGGTGACAAAACATTCTGCATCCCATTCTATGTCATCCTATCGGAGGACTGCATCCATTCTCTGTGACGAGACCGGTTTTGGGGGATAAGTGTTCATTCCCCTCAAAACTACCAATTTACCGTCTCGCCCTTGAAACTCCATTTCCATTTCCCTGTAGTCCGTAGTGTATTTCCCTATAGAATAAATCCACTGAACACCCAATACCACATGAGTATCTGCTACATCCACTACATAGAAAGAGTCTGTCATCTGATAGTTACCTAAGGCAACATTAAGTTTTGGGATCCAGTAGTTGCACTCCATGCTAGAGTTCTCGGCTACTGCTACAGTGAATCCCTCGAACTTCTCGGTCTGAATACCTCTCTTGGCTACCCAAGCGGAGTCAATGAAATTGTGGGTGGCTCCCCCATCAATCAGTACTCCTACTCTGTGACCCTGCACTACTCCCCTGACCCTGAGAGTATGGAATCTCAGTACTCCAAAAAATGTAGCAATGACTCCCTCTGGTGTATCACCCTGGTGTGATTCCTCTTCTGTGGCCTCCTGCTCATCACCATCCTCATCACTGTCTGAATACACCTTAATGTACTGTGCCTTTGCCTTCCCTGGGCACCTGTGTTCTGGTACCCATGGTTCCTGGCAGGTGAAGCACAGCTTCTTCCTTCTCAAATATTTCCTGGTGTCCTCATCTAACCAGGTTTTCTTGGGCACATCCTGCTGGAAAGGTTTCTTGTCCTTGTCCCTAACAGGAAAATTGGTTTTCATAGGGAATTTGTTTTTGGGGACTGAATCCTAAAGATCCCTTGCCCTGCTAATAGCATCCTGCAGAGTGAAAGGTCTATAGGCTTTCACCCACCCTCGTAGTGGCTCTATGAGGGCCTTAGTGAATAACATAGTCAATCTGCTCTCTGACACATCTATTACCATAATGGCTAGCCTTTGAAATTTTGAAATGAAATCTTCTGTACTACCAGTCTGCTTGAGCTGAGCCAACTCCCTGAAATGGATCTCTGGATCTTTCCTGTCAAACCTCTCCATGAGTTTCTGAATGAACTCACCGTAAGAATGTATGGTATTGTGACCCAATGTCACCAATCTGTGGTACCACCATTCGTGAGCTTCTCCGTCCAGGTGAAGTGTAGCCAACTTAATGGAGTTAGTCTCTGTCATGGGGTTGAGTTGGAAATAGGTATCCAACTTTTGGACCCATGTTCTCTCTGATCCTCCACGAGTCCCATCAAAGTTTGGGATAGTTAACCTGCCCAAGGTCTTCTGCAGCTCATAGTTGTGATTGAAACCCTTGTTGAAATTCTTGGGCCTATTTCTACTCTTCATGTTGCAAAAATCAGAGAAAGACATGGCTGCATGAAACTCATCCCCTAAGTCTCTGTACTCCTGCAAATAAGCCCCAAAAGGCTCGCTAGGTTCTACCTGCATGACCGGGCCCCCTACTGTATCTACCAAGAAGTGAGGCATCGTAGGCCTGATAGTAGGTCTGCTGTATATGTGCGAAGTGTTCTGGATGTTAGTGTACACCATCTTTCCACTGCTGCTTGAATATCCCCGATCTACCGGTGAGGGAGGTGTACTGTTGATACCTGTTTCCGGATTCGCTGATAGTCTTTTGATTGCATTGAGGACTTCTTCTTGTCCCTTGGCTAAGTCTTGAAATGCAGAGACCAAGCTATGAAATCCATCCGATCCTCCTCTTCTCCCGTTCCTTTTCCCCTATCTGCATGTATACCTGTTTATTCCATGTCTGAATTGGTATCTTCTAGTTGGATATCTTCGAATTCTTCAGTGTATCTACTCTTCCTCCTCCTATAGGTTAAAAAAGGATCTCCTTCTGTATTCATCTACCTTTCATATCTTATTCCCACAGCTGGCCAAGAAAATAGCTCTGATACCACTGTAATATCCCAAATCCCGATATTTTCCATTTCTAAACAATTATGCTGATACAACTAGGCATGCAAACTGCCATGCAAAAATCCCTATTTTATAGGAAAAATTAGGGCTAGGGTTTGCGAGTTAGAATGAAAACTTACCACTGATAAGACGGTCTGAACTACTCCAGAGAAAGTCTGCTAGTACTGCAAGCTGGATCGGAGAGGAACTGAGCTCCTCTGCTTCAGGTGAGTTCCCCCAGCAGCAAGACGCCCAAGTAGGAAAGTGTGACGGCCTCAAGGAAGGAGGTGTCCGATCAGGCTGAGAATTTGTAGGACTGATAGTGGTTCAGTGACGGAGAGAATGTCTGGAGCATGCGAAGGTTCTGATATCTCTAGGTAGGGTATCGAATCACTTCAGAGAGACAGCTACTCACCCCCCGGAACCCCGAAACTGCTGATAACTGCTTCGGATGAGCATTGATGGATCTGAAACTCACTGGGTACTAGAGTATGAAGCTGATGATGAGAATGGTGCCTAAGTTTCAGAAGGAAACTGAGATGTGAAGGCCCCATAAACTAATTAGGATTTTCTGGCTGAAAACCCCCTCTTACGGCTGCACACGTGTCCCCATAATGATCTATACCATGTACTAGATGACTGATGAATGAATGAAGAACAAGTGGTGAAACCATATGGCTTACCCGGAATAAGACTAGGATAGATGTTTCACTGCCGAAATCCTGTTAGCTGAAGACTCGGTCTCCAACCCCAACTGATGTGCTGCTATCCAAGAGCTCCCAAAATAATCATAATCCAAAGTGAGGTCTCCTCTTTCTATTTCTTCTATTTATAAATTTCAACTGCGCAAAACCCTAATCTTTGACCTAATTAGGTCACTTTATCTTCTAATTTTCCGTTGAATTGCATGCATGTCACTTTATCTTCTAATTTGTCGTTGACTTGCATGCATGCAGAGGGAGACTTTAAATAGTGCATGCATCATTAAAATCATGCTGGGATGGTATGCACGAGGGTGGCCTTTGGCCCTGGTGGCCCTTCTTGACCACTTGATGATGCACTAGATCTTCTATGGTTGGCATCAATCCTTAGCTCATTCCCTAGGTGTCAGTAACTGCTCGAACCCACAGGAATCACATAGGTTAGCGGTTTTGGGCCTTAAGGCCTAACTGGAAGAGGACATTACACCTAGAAAGAGCCAGGTCAGAATTTAAGTTTGGAATCTTGTGAAACTAAATCCAAAGGTTAATGTGCCTTATCAAAGTGAGTTGAGAGGAGATAACATCAAGCCAAAACTATTGACCGAAATTGGGTAAAAAATGAAGCTTCTCAAAACCGGATTTTTCCTTCATTAATAGATGGACCTTCCCTTGGCCGAAGCTTCCAAGTCAATTTTTCTCCTGGATTGGTGAGGGGATGCCTCAGAATGTCAAGCCAAATCTTTGGACAATGGCTTCTAGAACTGCTTTGATACCATGTTAAAAAATTGGTAGCTGTAAAACCAAGATCACTAGAAGAAAGGCAGAGCACATAAACATAGAGGGTGTGGAGCTCGTTTAACCACAGTGATGTTCTATCACCTCCCAACCATAGACAATACAACACTATTTTCTTCTCCGAACTCAAACCTTTCAATAGATAACGATGTACATTCAAATGGATGTTGACCGAGCCTAAATTCTACTTTCGCTGGCCTTTAAATGCCATTCATCATACACCCTTGTAGGTCGATTGTGCGCCACAACATGAGTGTCAGTGGACAAGCCTAACTTCTATCCCAAACGGCCTTAAAATGCATTCCGTCATACAACCTCAGTGGTCAGTGGTTGACCACCAAAGTGTTACTGGATTCCCACTAACACTGTGGTGGTCCGCCACCGACCACTAATGGTGTATAATGAACGGCATTTGAACGTCGTCGCCCATACAAGTAAGGATTTACCATTAACAACCACCATTCCTTTAGGGTTTTAAAATCTTTCTAGTCGTCTTCTTTTGTGAGATTTGAGGAACCAAATGATCTCTGACCGAGTCAACCAAGATTCTTCTTGCTCTGCAATCACTCTTCCTCCAATGAGACTTGTCTTCTTCAATGTGTGGTTCTGGAACCTTCTCATTGACAAGCTTTAAGAGATCATTTTATTCCAAGATGAGAACTCTATACTTCCAAGAGATGAAGTTTGTGGCTCCATCAAGATGATCTTCAACCTTCATTCCAATCATCTTGCGTGCATATTTGAACTAGAAACCCTAGTAGGAGCTATATCAAAAATGAATTTTGAAATCTTGTGAAATTGAATCCAAAGGTTAACGTGCCTTATCAAGGAAAGTTGAGAGGAGATAAGATCGAGCCAAAACTATAAACCGAAATTGAGCCAAAAATGAAATTTCTTAGAACTGGATTTCTCCTTCAATAATAGATGTGCCTTCCCTTGGGCAAAGTTTCCAGGTCACTTTTTCTCCTGCATTGGTGAAGGGAGACCTCAAAATGTCAAGCCCTAACTTTCAACAATGGAATTTAGAACAACTTTGATACCATGTTAGAAATTGGCAGTTGTAAAACCAAAAACACTAGATGAAAGAAAAAGCACATAAACAAACTCGATGTGGAGCTCGTTTAACCACGGTGATGGTCTATCACTTCCCAACCATAGACAATACAACACTATTGTCTCCCCCGAGCTCAGAGCTTTCAATAGAGAACGATGTACATACAAATGGATTTTTACTGAGCCAAAATAATACTCCCACTCGAGCTCGTTTAACCACGGTGATGATCTATCACCTCTGAACCATAGACAATACAACACTATTGTCTCCCCCCAACTCAGACCTTTCAATAGAGAACAATGTATATCCAAATGGATTTTTACGGAACCTAAATTGTACTCCCACTGGCCTTTAAATGCCATTCATCATACACCCTTTTAGGTCGATTGTGGGCCATAATAGTGTCAGTGGCAAGGCCTGACTTCTATCCCAGACAGCCTTCAAATGCATTCCATCATACACCCTCAGTGGTCGGTGGCGGACCACCAAGGTGTTACTGGGCGCCCACTAACACTGTGGTTTTCCACCACCGACCACTAGGGGTGTATAATGAATGGAATTTGAACATCATCGCCCATACAAGTTAGGCTTGACCATTAACAATCATCATTCCTTTAGGGTTTTGAACATCTTCCTAGTCATCTTCTTTTGCGAGATTTGAGGAACCAAATGATCCCTAACTGATTCTACCAAGATTCTTCTTGCTCTGGCATCACTCTTCCTCCAATGAGGCTTGTCTTCTTCAACGTTCGATTCTGGAACCTTCTCATTGACAAGCTTTAAGAGATCATTTTCTTCCAATATGAGAACTATAGACTTCCAAAACATGAAGTTTGTGGCTCCATCAAGATTATCTTCAACCTTCATTCCAATCATCTTGCCTGCAAAATTGAACTAGTAACCCTAGTAGGAGCTAGGTCAAAAATGAAGTTTCGAATCTTGTTAAACTGAATCCAAAGGTTAATACGCCTTATCAAGGTGACTTGAGAGGAGATAAGGTCGAGTTAAAACTATGGACCAAAATTCGGTAAAAAATGAAACTTCTTAGAACTGGATTTTTCCTTCATTAATAGATGCGCCTTCCCTTGGGCGAAATTTCCAAGTCACTTTTTCTCTTGGATTAATGAGCGGTGGCCAAAGTTTCTAAGTCTGTTTCTCTCTTGGATTGGTGAGGAGAGGCCTCAAAATGTCAAGTCCTAGCTTTCGACAATGGCTTCTAGAACTACTTTGATACCATGCTAGAAATTGGCAGTTGTAACACTACGACCACTAGAAGAAAGGAAGAGTACATAAACAAACTAGGGAAGGAGCTCGTTTAACCATGGTGATTATCTATCACCTCCCAACCATAGACAATACAACACTATTATCTCCCCCGACCTCAAACCTATCAATAGAGAACGATATACATCCAAATGGATGTTGACTGGGCCTAAATTCTACTCCCAATGACCTTTAGATGCCATTCTCCATACACCCTTGTAGGTCTGTTGTGGGCCACAATAGTGTCAGTGGCCAAGCCTGAATCCTATCTCTGACTGGTTTAAAATGCCTATAATTATACACCCTATAATTATGCCTATAATGAATGGCATTTTAACATCGTCGCCCATACAAGTTAGGCTTGGTCATTAACAATCATCATTCCTTTAGATTTTTGAACATCTTCATAGTCGTCTTAGTTTGCAAGATTTGAGGAATCAAATGATCCCTAACTGAGTTTACCAAGATTCTTCTTGCTCTAGCATCACTCTTCCTCCAATGAGACTTGTCTTCTTCAACGTCTTGCTCTGGAACCTTCTCATTGACAAGGTTTAAGAGATCATTTTCTCCCAAGATGAAAACTCTAGACTTCTAAGAGATAAAGTTTCTGGCTCCATCAAGATGATCTTCAACCTTGATTCCAATCATCTTGCCTCCAGATTTGAACTAGAAACCCTACTAGGAGCTAGGTCAAAAATGAAATTTGGAATCTTGTGAAACTGAATCCAAAGGTTAATGTGCCTTATCAATGCGAGTTGAGAGGAGATAAGATCGAGCCAAAACTTTGGACAAAAATTGGGTCAAAAATGAAATTTCTTGAAACTGGATTTTTCCTTCATCAATAGATGTGCCTTCCCTTGGGAAAAATTTCCATGTCACTTTTTCTCCTGGATTGATGAGGGGAGGCCTCAGAATTTCAAGCCCTAGATTTCGACAATGTCGTCTATAACTACTTTGATACCATGTTAGAAATTTGCAGTTCTAAAACCATGATACCTAGAAGAATGACGGAGCACATAAACAAATTGGGTGTGGAGCTCGTTTAACCACGATCATGATCTATCACCTCCCAACCATAGATAATACAACACTATTGTCTCCCATAGCTCAGGCCTTTGGATAGAGAATGATGTACATCAAAAATGAATCTAAAGATTAATGTGCCTTATCAAGGCGAGTTGAGAGGAGATAAGATCGAGCCAAAACTATGGACTGAAATTGGGTCAAAAATGAAACTTCTCAGAACTCGATTTTTCCTTCATCAATACATGCGCCTTCCCTTGGGCAAAGTTTCCAACTCACTTTTTCTCGTATATTGGTGAGGGGAGGCCTTAGAATGTGAAGCCCTAGCTTTCCACAATGGCTTCTAGAACTGCTTTGGTACGATGTTAAAAAATGGCAGTTGTAAAACCAAGACCACTAGAAGAAAGACAGAGCACATAAACAAACTGGGTGTGGATCTCATTTAACCACGATGATGATCTATCACCTCCCAACCATAGACAATACAACACTATTGTCTCCCCCGAGCTCACACCTTTCAATAGAGAACGATGTACATCCAAATGGATATTGACCGAGCCTAAATTCTACACCCAGTGGCCTTTAAATGCCATTCGTCAGACATCCTTGTATGTCGATTGTGGGCAACAATAGTGTCAGTGGCCAAGCTTGACTTCTATCCCCGACAGCCTTAAAATTCCTTTCATTATACACCCTCAGTGGTCGGTGGTGGACCACCAAGGTGTTAGTGGGCACCCACTAACACTGTGGTGGTCCACCACTGACCACTAAGTGTGTATAATGAACGGAATTTGAACATCATCGACTATACAAGTCAGCCTTGGCCATTAACAATCACCATTCCTTTATGGTTTTGAACATATTCCTTGTTGTCTTCTTTTGTGAGATTTGAGGAACCAAAAGATCCCTGACTTAGTCTACCAAGATTCTTCTTGCTCTTGCATCACTCTTCCTCCAATGACACTTGTCTTCTTCAGCGTCTAGTTCTTGAACCTTCTCATTGACAATATTTAAGAGATCATTTCCTTACAAGATGAGAACTCTAGACTTCCAAGAGATGAAGTTTGTGGCTCCATCAAGATTACCTTCAACCGTCATGCAGATTTCACCTAGAAACCCTAGAAGGAGCTAGGTCAAAATTTAAGTTTGAAATCTTTTGAAACTAAATCCAAAGGTTAATGTGCCTTATCAAAGCGATTTGAGAGGAGATAACATCAAGCCAAAACTATTGATCGAAATTGGGTCAAAAATGAAGCTTCTCAAAACTGGATTTTTCCTTCATTAATAGATGCGCGTTCCCTTGGCCGAGGTTTCCAAGTCACTTTTTCTCCTGGATCGATGAGGGGATGCCTCAGAATGTCAAGCCAAAGCTTTGGACAATGGCTTCTAGAACTGCTTTGATACCATGTTAGAAATTGGTAGCTCTAAAACCAAGATCACTAGAAGAAAGGAAAAGCACATAAACATACAGGGTGTGGAGCTCGTTTAACCACGGTGATGTTCTATCACCTCCCAACCATAGACAATACAACACTATTGTATTTTCCAAGCTCAAACCTTTCAATAGAGAATGACGTACATCCAAATGGATGTTGACTGAGCCAAAATTCTACTCTCTCTGGTATTTAAATGCCATTCGTCATACACCCTTGTAGGTCGATTGTGCACCACAACATGAGTGTCAGTGGCCAAGCCTGACTTCTATCCCAAACGGCCTTAAAATGCATTCCTTCATACAACCTCAGTGGTCGGTGGTTGACCACCAAGGTGTTACTGGACACCCACTAACAATGTGGTGGTCCGGCACCGACCACTAATGGTGTATAATGAACGGCATTTGAACGTCGTCACCCATACAAGTCGGGGTTGACCATTAACAACCACCATTCCTTTAGGGTTTTAAAATATTTCCAGTCGTCTTCTTTTGCAAGATTTTAGGAACCAAATGATCGCTGACCGAGTCAACCAAGATTCTTCTTGCTCTGCAATCACTCTTCCTCCAATGAGACTTGTCTTCTTCAGCATCTGGTTCTAGAACCTTCTCATTGACAAGCTTTAAGAGATCATTTTCTTCCAAGATCAGAACTCTAGACTTCCAAGAGATGAATTTTGTCGCTCCATCAAGATGATCTGCAACCTTCATTCCAATCATCTTGCGTGCATATTTGAACTAGAATCCCTAGTAGGAGCTAGATCAAAAATGAATTTTGAAATCTTATGAAATTGAATCCAAAGGTTAACGTGCCTTATCAAGGCAAGTTGAGAGGAGATAAGATCGAGCGAAAACTATAAACTGAAATTGGTCCAAAAATGAAATTTTGTCAGAACTGGATTCCTCCTTCAATAATAGATGTGCCTTCCCTTGGGCGAAGTTTCCAGGTCACTTTTTCTCCTAGATCGGTGAAGGTAGACCTCAAAATGTCAAGCCCTAGCTTTCAACAATGGAATTTAGAACAGCTTTGATACCATGTTAGAAATTGGCAGTTCTAAAACCAAGAACACTAAAAGAAAGAAAAAGCACATAAACAAACTCGTTGTGGAGCTCGTTTAACCATGGTGATGATCTATCACCTCCCAACCATAGACAATACAACACTATTGTCTCCCCTGAGCTCAGACCTTTCAAGAGAGAACGATGTACATCCAAATGGATTTTTACTGAACCTAAATTCTACTCCCACTGGCCTTTAAATTCCATTCATCATACACTATTGTAGGTCGATTGTGGGCCATAATAGTGTCAGTGGTAAAGCCTGACTTCTATACCAGATGGCCTTCAAATGCATTCTGTCATACACCCTCAATGGTCGGTGGCGGACCACCAAGGTGTTAGTGGGCGCCCACTAACACTGTGGTTTTCCACCATCAACCACTAGGGGTGTATAATGAACAGCATTTGAACGTCGTCACCCATACAAGTCAGGCTTGACCATTAACAATCATCATTCCTTTAGGGCTTTGAACATCTTCCTAGTCGTCTTCTTTTGCGATATTTGAGGAACCAAATGATCCCTAACTGAGTCTACCAAGATTCTTCTTGCTCTGGCATCACTCTTCCTCCAATGAGACTTCTCTTTTTCAATGTTCGATTCTGGAACCTTCTCATTGAAAAGCTTTAAGAGATCATTTTTTTCCAAGATGAGAACTATAGACTTCCAAAAGATGAAGTTTGTGGCTCCATCAAGATTATCTTCAACCTTCATTCCAATCATCTTGCCTGCAAAATTGAACTAGTAACCTTAGTAGGAGCTAGGTCAAAAATGAAGTTTGGAATCTTGTTAAACTGAATCCAAAGGTTAATATGTCTTATCAAGGTGACTTGAGAGGAGATAAGGTTGAGCCAAAACTATGGACCAAAATTGGGTCAAAAATAAAACTTCTCAGAACTGGATTTTTTCTTCATCAATAGGTGCGCCTTCCATTGGGGGAAATTTCCAAGTCACTTTTTCTTCTTGATTAATGAGCGCTGGACAAAGAACTGCTTTAGTACGATGTTAAAAATTGGCAGTTGTAAAACCAAGACCACTAGGAGAAAGACAGAGCACATAAACAAACTGGGTGTGGAGCTTGTTTAACCACGATGATGATCTATCACCTCCCAACCATAGACAATACAACACTATTGTCTCCCCCGAGCTCACACCTTTTAATAGCGAACGATGTACATCCAAATGGATATTGACCAAGCCTAAATTCTAATCCTAGTGGCCTTTAAATGCCATTCGTCAGACACCCTTGTATGTCGATTGTGGGAAACAATAGTGTCAGTGGCCAAGCTTGACTTCTATCCCCGACAGCCTTAAAATGCCTTCAATTATACACCCTCAGTGGTCGGTGGTGGACCACCAAGGTGTTAGTGGGTGCCCACTAACACTGTGGTGGTCCACCACCAACCACTAAGGGTGTATAATGAACAGAATTTGAACGTCATCGACTATACAAGTCAGCCTTGGCCATTAACAATCACCATTCCTTTACGGTTTTGAACATCTTCCTTGTCGTCTTCTTTTGTGAGATTTGAGGAACCAAAATATCCCCGACTTAGTATACCAAGATTCTTCTTGCTCTTGCATCACTCTTCCTCCAATGACACGTATTCTTCAGCGTCTAGTTCTAGAAATTTCTCATTGACAAGCTTTAAGAGATCATTTTCTTACAAGATGAGAACTCTAGACTTCCGAGAGATGAAGTTTGTGGCTCCATCAAGATTATCTTCAACCGTCATGCAGATTTCACTTAGAAACCCTAGAAGGAGCTAGGTCAAAATTTAAGTTTTGAATCTTGTGAAACTGAATCCAAAGGTTAATGTGCCTTATCAAAGCGAGTTGAGAGGACATAAGATCAAGCCAAAACTATTAACCGAAATTGGGTAAAAAATGAAGCTTCTCAAAACTGGATTTTTCCTTCATTAATAGATGCAGCTTCCCTTGGCTGAAGTTTCCAAGTCACTTTTTCTCCTGGATTAGTGAGGGGATGCCTGAGAATGTAAGGCCAAAGCTTTGGACAATGGCTTCTAGAACTGCTTTGATACCATGTTAGAAATTGGTAGCTCTAAAACAAAGATCACTAGAAGAAAGGCAGAGCACATAAACATGCACGGTGTGTAGCTCGTTTAACCACGGTGATGTTCTATCACCTCCCAACCATAGACAATACAACACTATTGTCTTCTCCGAGCTCAAACCTTTCAATAGAGAACGATGTACATCCAAATGGATGTTGACCGAGCCTAAATTCTACTCTCGCTGGCCTTTAAATGCCATTCATCATACACCCTTGTAGGTCGATTGTGCGCCACAACATGAGTGTCAGTGGCCAAGCCTGACTTCTATCCCAAACAGCCTTAAAATGCATTCCGTCATACAACCTCAGTGGTCAGTGGTTGACCACCAAGGTGTTACTGGATGCCCACTAACAATGTGGTGGTCCGCCACCGACCACTAATGGTGTATAATGAATGGAGTTTGAACGTCGTCGCCCATACAAGTCAGGCTTGACCATTAACAACCACCATTCCTTTAGGGTTTTAAAATCTTTCTAGTCGTCTTCTTTTGCGAGATTTGAGGAACCAAAGGATCGCTGACCGAGTCAACCAAGATTCTTCTTTCTCTACAATCACTCTTCCTGCAATGAGACTTGTCTTCTTCAGCGTCTGGTTCTGGAACCTTCTCATTGACAAGCTCTAAGAGATCATTTTCTTCCAATATCAGAACTCTAGACTTCTAAGAGATGAAGTTTGTGGCTCCATCAAGATGATATTCAACCTTCATTCCAATCATCTTGCGTGCATATTTGAACTAGAAACCCTAGTAGGATCTAGATCAAAAATGAATTTTGAAATCTTGTGAAATTGAATCCAAAGGTTAACGTGCCTTATCAAGGCAATTTGAGAGGAGATAAGATCGAGCCAAAACTATAAACCGAAATTGGGCCAAAAATGAAATTTCTCAGAACTAGATTTCTCCTTCAATAATAGATGTGCCTTCCCTTGGGCAAAGTTTCCAGGTCACTTTTTCTCCTGGATCGATGAAGGGAGACATCAAAATGTCAAGCCCTATCTTTCAACAATGGCATTTAGAATAGCTTTCATACCATGTTAGAAATTGGTAGTTGTAAAACCAAGATCACTAGAAGAAAGAAAAAGCACATAAACAAACTCGGTGTGGAGCTCGTTTAACCACGGTGATGATCTATCACCTCCCAACCATAGACAATACAACACTATTGTCTCCCTCCAGCTCAGAACTTTCAATAGAGAACGATGTACACCCAAATGGATTTTTACTGAGCCAAAATAATACTCCCACTGGAGCTCGTTTAACCACGGTGATGATCTATCACCTCCCAACCATAGACAGTACGACACTATTGTCTCCCCCGAGCTCAAACCTTTCAATAGAGGACGATGTATATCCAAATGGATTTTTATTGAACCTAAATTCTACTCCCACTGACCTTTAAATGCCATTCATCATACACCCTTGTAGGTCGATTGTGGGCCATAATAGTGTCAGTGGCCAAGCCTGACTTCTATTCCAGACGGCCTTCAAATGCATTCCGTCATACACCATCAGTGGTCGGTGGCGGACCACCAAGGTGTTAGTGGGAGCCCACTAACACTGTGGTTTTCCACCACCGACCACTAGGGGTGTATAATGAACTGCATTTGAACGTCGTCGCCCATACAAGTCAGGCTTGACCATTAAAAATCATCATTCCTTTAAGGTTTTGAACATCTTCCTATTCATCTTGTTTGCGACATTTGAGGAACCAAATGATCCCTAATTGAGCATACCAAGATTCTTCTTGCTCTGGCATCACTCTTCCTCCAATGAGACTTGTCTTGTTCAACGTTCGGTTTTGGAACCTTCTCATCGACAAGATTTAAGAGATAATTTTATTCCAAGATGAGAACTATAGACTTCCAAAACATGAAGTTTGTGGCTCCATCAAGATTATCTTCAACCTTCATTCCAATCATCTTTCCTGCAAAATTGAACTAGTAACCCTAGTAGGAGCTAGGTCAAAAATGAAGTTTGGAATCTTGTTAAACTAAATCCAAAGGTTAATATGCCTTATCAAGGCGACTTGAGAGGAGATAAGGTTGAGCCAAAACTATGGACCAAAATTGGGTCAAAAATGAAACTTCTCAGAACTGGATTTTTCCTTCATCAATAGATGCGCCTTCCCTTGGGCGAAATTTCCAAGTCACTTTTTCTCCTGGATTAATGAGCAGTGGCCAAAGTTTCTAAGTCTGTTTTTCTCCTGGATTGGTGAGGAGAGGCCTCAAAATGTCAAGCCCTAGATTTCGACAATGGCTTCTAGAACTTATTTGATACCATGTTAGAAATTGGCAGTTGTAACACTAGGACCACTAGAAGAAATGCAGAGTACATAAACAAACTGGGCGTGGAGCTCGTTTAACCACGGTGATTATCTATCACCTCCCAACCATAGAAAATACCATTAGAGGAAATTTCAACTCAAAATGGGCCTCCTAAATTGAATTAATAAAATAATAGTTAAAATAATAAAATAATATTTATTAATTTTGGAGGAAGAAAAGAAAAAAACCACTTTTTTGTTTGTATTTTTGACATATCTCCCTGTGTTTTTACTGAAATTTCGATCAGGAGAGCTGGTTGAATGTGGAATTAAATTCCACATCCAACGAGTACCCACTCGGCATACTTTTGATGGACCCCGCTACCCTAAAAACAAGAAATACCTGGAAAAATGGAATGATGACATCATCATTCCATTTTTTCAGGTATTTCTTGTTTTTGGGGTAGCAGGGTCCATCAAAAGTATGCCGAGTGGGTACTCGTTGGATGCATAATTTAATTCCGCATTCAACAAGCTCTCCCGATCGAAATTTGAGTAAAAACACAGGGAGATATGTCAAAAATACAAACAAAAAAAGTAGTTTTTTTTATGATACCTATCCCCAAATTTATATTAAAAATGTGTTTAAGACCTATACGGTATTTCAAATTTAAAGCAATTTCATTGGCTAACACATGATGACATGGAATTTGAATAAAAGTTAAAAGGCCCATTTTGAGTTGAAATTTCCTCTAATGAACACTATTATCTCCCCCGACCTCAAACCTATCAATAGAGAACGATATACATCCAAATGGATGTCGACTGAGCCTAAATTATATTCCCAATGGCCTTTAGATGCCATTCTCCATATAGCCTTGTAGGTCTATTGTGGGCCACAATAGTGTCAGTGGCCAAGCTTGAATCCTATCTCCGATGGGCTTAAAATGCCTTCAATTATACACCCTCAGTGTTCGGTGGTGGAACACCAATGTGTTGGTGGGCGCCCACCAACACTGGGGTGGTCCACCACCGACCACTAAAGGTGTATTATTAACGGAATTTGAACATCGTAGCCCATAAAAGTCAGGCTTGGTCATTAACAATCATCATTCCTTTAAAGTTTTGAACATCTTCATAGTCGCCATCGTTTGCAAGATTTGAGGAACCAAATGATCCCTAACTGAGGTTACCAAGACTCTTCTTCCTCTAGCATCACTCTTCATCCAATGAGACTTTTCTTCTTCAACGTATTGCTCTGGAACCTTCTCATTAACAAGCTTTAAGAGATCATTTTCTCCCAAGATGAGAACTCTACACTTCCAAGAGATAAAGTTTGTGGCTCCATCAAGATGATCTTCAACCTTCATTCCAATCATCTTGCCTCCAGATTTGAACTCGAAACCCTAGTAGGAGCTAGGTCTAAAATGAAATTTGGAATCTTGTGAAACTAAATCCAAAGGTTAGTGTGCCTTATCAAGGTGAGTTGAGAGGATATAAGATCGAGCCAAAGATTTGGACAAAAATTGGGTCAAAAATGAAACTTCTCGGAACTGGATTTTTCCTTCATCAATAGATGTGCCTTCCCATGGGCCAAATTTCCATGTCACTTTTTCTCCTGGATTGGTGAGGGGAGGCCTCAGAATTTCAATCCCTAGCTTTCGACAATGTCGTCTATAAATACTTTGATACCATGTTACAAATTGCAAGTTCTAAAACCATGATACCTAGAAGAATGACGGAGCACATAAACAAATTGGGTGTGGAGCTCGTTTAACCACGATCATGATTTATCACCTCCCAACCATAGACAATACAACACTATTGTCTCCCATAGATCAGGCCTTTCGATAGAGAATTATTTACATCAAAATGGAATCTAAAGGTTAATGTGCCTTATCAAGGCGAGTTGAGAGGAGATAAGATCGAGCCAAAACTATGTACCGAAATTGGGTCAAAAATGAAACTTCTCAGAACTCGATTTTTCCTTCATCAATAGATGCGCCTTCCCTTGGGTGAGGTTTCCAACTCACTTTTTCTCCTATATTGGTGAGGGGAGGCCTTAGAATGTGAAGCCCTAGCTTTCCACAATGGCTTCTAGAACTGCTTTGGTACGATGTTAAAAATTGGTAGTTGTAAAACCAAGACCACTAGAAGAAAGATAGAGCACATAAACAAACTGGGTGTGGAGCTCATTTAACCACGATGATGATCTATCACCTATCAACCATATACAATACAACACTATTGTCTCCCCCGAGCTCACACCTTTCAATAGAGAACGATGTACATCCAAATGGATATTGACCGAGCCTAAATTCTACTCCCAGTGGCCCTTAAATGCCATTCATCAGACACCCTTATATGTCGATTGTGGGGAACAATAGTGTCAGTGGCCAAGCTTGACTTATATCCCTGACAGCCTTAAAATTCCTTCCATTATACACCCTCAATGGTCGGTGGTGGACCACCAAGGTGTTAGTGGGCACCCACTAACACTGTGGTGGTCCACCACCAACCACTAAGGGTGTATAATGAACGGCATTTGAATGTCATCGACTATACAAGTCAGCCTTGGCCATTAACAATCACCATTCCTTTACGATTTTGAACATCTTTCTTGTCGTCTTCTTTTGTGAGATTTGAGGAACCAAAAGATCCCTGACTTAGTCTACCAAGATTCTTCTTGCTCTTGCATCACTCTTCCTCCAATGACACTTGTCTTCTTTAGCGTCTAGTTCTGGAACCTTCTCATTGACAAGATTTAAGAGATCATTTTCTTACAAGGTGAGAACTCAGACTTCCAAGAGATGAAGTTTGTGGCTCCATCAAGATTATCTTCAACCGTCATGCATATTTCACTTATAAACCCTAGAAGGAGCTAGGTGAAAATTTAAGTTTGGAATCTTGTGAAAATGAATCCAAAGGTTAATGTGCCTTCTCAAAGTGAGTTGAGAGGAGATAAAATCAAGCCAAAACTATTGACCGAAATTGGGTAAAAAATGAAGCTTCTCAAAACTGGATTTTTCCTTCATTAATAGATGCGTCTTCCCTTGGCCGAAGTTTCCAAGTCACTTTTTCTACTGGATCGGTGAGGGGATGCCTCAGAATGTCAATCCAAAGCTTCAGATAATGGCTTATAGAACTTCTTTGATACCATGTTAGAAATTGGTAGATGTAAAACCAAGATCACTAGAAGAAAGGAAGAGCACATAAACATACAGGGTGTGGAGCTCGTTTAACCACGGTGATGTTCTATCACCTCCCAACCATAGACAATACAACACTATTGTCTTCTCTGAGCTCAAACCTTTCAATAGAGAACGATGCACATCCAAATGGATGTTGACCGAGCATAAATTCTACTGTCATTGGCCTTTAAATGCCATTCGTCATACACCCTTGTAGGTCGATTGTGCGCCACAACATGAGTGTCAGTGGCCAAGCCTGACTCCTATCTCCAACGGGCTTTAAATGCCTTCAATTATACACCCTCAGTGTTCGGTGGTGGACCACCAAGGTGTTGGTGGGCGCCCACCAACACTGTGGTGGTCCACCACCGACCACTAAGGGTGTATAATTAACAGCATTTGAACGTCATCGCCCATTCTAGTCATGCTTGGTCATTAACAATCATAATTCCTGTAGAGTTTTGAGCATCTTCATAGTCGTCTTCATTTCCAAGATTTGAGGAACCAAATGATCCCTAACTGAGTTTACCAAGATTCTTCTTGCTCTCGCATCACTCTTCCTCCATTGAGACTTGTCTTCTTCAACGTCTTGCTCTGAAATCTTCTCATTGACAAGCTTTAAGGGATCATTTTCTCCCAAGATGAGAACTCTAGACTTCCAAGAGATAAAGTTTGTGGCTCCATCAAGATGATCTTCAACCTTCATTCCAATCATCTTGCCTCCAGATTTGAACTAGAAACCCTAGTAGGAGCTAGGTCAAAAATGAAATTTGAATTTTTTGAAACTGAATCCAAAGGTTAATGTGCCTTATCTAGGCGAGTTGAGAGGAGATAAGATCGAGCCAAAACTTTGGACAAAAATTGGGTCAAAAATGAAACCTCTCGAAACTAGATTTTTCCTTCATCAATAGATGTGCCTTCCCTTGGAAAAAATTTCCATGTCACTTTTTCTCCTAGATTGGTGAGGGGAGGCCTCAGAATTTCAAGCCCTAGATTTCAACAATGTCATCTCTAACTACTTTGATACCATGTTAGAAATTGGCAGTTCTAAAACCGTGATACCTAGAAGAATGATGGAGCACATAAACAAATTCGGTGTAGAGCTCGTTTAACCATGATGATGATCTATCACCTCCCAACCATAGAAAATACAACACTATTATCTCCCATAGCTCAGGACTTTCGATAGAGAATGATGTACATCAAAATGGAATCTAAAGGTTAATGTGCCTTATCAAGGCGAGTTGAGAGGAGATAAGATTGAGCCAAAACTATGGACCGAAATTGGGTAAAAAATAAAACTTCTCAGAACTCGATTTTTCCTTCATCAATAGATGCACCTTCCCTTGGGCGAAGTTTCCAACTCACTTTTTCTCCTATATTGGTGAGGGGAGGCCTTAGAATGTGAAGCCCTAGCTTTCCACAATGGCTTCTAGAATTGCTTTGGTACGATGTTAAAAATTGGCAGTTGTAAAACCAAGACCACTAGAAGAAAGACAGTGCACATAAACAAACTGGGTGTGGAGCTCGTTTAACCACGATGATGATCTATCACCTCCCAACCATAGACAATACAACACTATTGTCTTCCCCGAGATCACACCTTTCAATAGAGAACGATGTACATCCAAATGGATATTGACCGAGCCTAAATTCTACTCTTAGTGGCCTTTAAATGCCATTCGTCAGACACCCTTGTATGTAGATTGTCGGGAACAATAGTGTCAGTGGCCAAGCTTGACTTCTATCCCTGACAGCCTTAAAATGCCTTCCATTATACACCCTCAGTGGTCGGTGGTGGACCACCAAGGTGTTAGTGGGAACCCACTAACACTATGGTGGTCCACCTCTGACCACTAAGGTTGTATAATGAACGACATTTGAACATCATGGACTATACAAGTCAGCCTTGGCCATTAACAATCACCATTCCTTTACAGTTTTGAACATCTTCCTTGTCGTCTTCATTTGTGAGATTTGAGGAACCAAATGATCCCCGACTTAGTCTACCAAGATTCTTCTTGCTCTTGCATCACTCTTCCTCCAATGACACTTGTCTTCTCCAGCGTCTAGTTCTAGAACCTTCTCATTGACAAGATTTAAGAGATCATTTTCTTACAAGATGAGAACTCTAGACTTCTAAGAGATAAATTTTGTGGCTCCATCAAGATTATCTTCAACCGTCATACGGATTTTACTTAGAAACCCTAGAAGGAGCTAGGTCAAAATCTAAGTTTGCAATCTTGTGAAACTGAATCCAAAGGTTAATGGGCCTTATGAAAGTGAGTTGAGAGGAGGTAGCATCAAGCCAAAACTATTGACCGAAATTGGGTCAAAACTGAAGCTTCTCAAAACTGGATTTTTCCTTCATTAATAGATGCGCCTTCCCTTGGCCGAAGTTTCCAAGTCACTTTTTCTCCTGGATCGATGAGGGGATGCCTCAGAATGTCAAGCCAAAGCTTTGGACAATGGCTTCTAGAGCTGCTTTGGTACCATGTTAGAAATTGGTACCTATAAAACCAAGATCACTAGAAGAAAGGCAGAGCACATAAACATACAGGGTGTGGAGCTCGTTTAACCATGGTGATGTTCTATCACCTCCCAACCATAGACAATACAACACTATTGTCTTCTCTGAGATCAAACCTTTCAATAGAGAACGATGTACATACAAATGGATGTTGACCGAGCCTAAATTCTACTCTCGCTGGCCTTTAAATGCCATTCGTCATACACCCTTGTAGGTCGATTGTGCACCACAACATGAGTGTCAATAGCCAAGCCTGACTTCTATCCCAAACGGCCTTAAAATGCATTCCGTCATACAACCTCAGTGGTCAGTGGTTGACCACCAATGTGTTACTGGACTCCCACTACCACTGTGGTGGTTCGCCACTGTAATATCCCAAATCCCGATATTTTCTATTTCTAAACAATTCTGCTGATACAACTGGCCATGCAAACTACCATGCCAAAATCCCTATTTTATAGGAAAAATTAGGGTTAGGGTTTGTGAGATAGAATGCACACTTACCACTAATAACTGGATGGACTACTTCAGATAAAGTCTGCAAGTATTGAGAACTGGATCGGAGAGGAACTGATCTCTCCTGCCTCCGGTGAATGCCCCAGCAACAAGACGCCCAATCAGAGAAAAAGGTGACGCCCTTAAGGAAGGAGGTGTCCAATGGATCCGTCGTTTTGCATGGCTGATAGCCTTGCTGTGCCGGAGAGATTGGCTTGAGTATGCTGAATTTCTGACACTGCACGCCCCTGGGAGTCCGAAAATGCTGATAATGGCTTCGGATGAGCTCAGATGGAGCTGATAATCACAAAGTACCGGAGTATGTAGCTGATGATAAGACTGGTGCCTGAGTTTCGGAAGGAAACTGATATCTGGAGGCCCCACAGCTGATTAGGGATTTCTGGCTGAAAAATCCCCCTTACGGCTGCATCTTGCCCCTGCAACAATCTATACCCTGTGCTATATAACTGATGAATGAATGAAGAACAAGTGGTGAACCAGTATGGCTTACCCGGAATAAGACTAGGACAGATGTTTCACTGCCGAAATCATGTTAGCTGAAGACTCCGTCTCCAACTCCAACTGCTGTGCTGCATGCTGTGCTTCTATCCAAGAGCTTCCCAAAATAATAATAATCATAAGTGAGGTCTCCTATTGATTTATCCTCTATTTATAAAGTTCAACTGTGAAAAACTTAATCTTTGACCTAATTAGGTCACTTTATCTTCTAAGTTGCCGTTGACTTGCATGCATGCGGATGGAGACCTAAAAAGTGCATGCATCATTAAATAATGCTTCGGATGGCATGCATGAAGGTGGCCTTTGGCCCAGGTGGCCCTTATTTACCAAGTGAGGATGCCCTAGATCTTCTATGGATGGCATCAGTCCTGATCTAATTCCCTAGCTATCAGTAACCGATCGAACCCACAGGAATCACATAGGTTAGCGGTTTTGGGCCTCAAGGCCTAAAAGGAAGAGGAAATTACAGCCACCGACCACTAATGGTGTATAATGAATGGCATTTGAATGACATTTCCAATACAAGTCAGGCTTGACCATTAACAACAACCATTCCTTTAGGGTTTTAAAATCTTTCTAGTCGTCTTCTTTTGCGAGATTTGAGGAACCAAAGGATCGTTGACCGAGTCAACCAAGATTCTTCTTTCTCTGCAATCACTCTTCCTCCAATGAGACTTGTCTTCTTCAGCATCTGGTTCTGGAACCTTCTCATTGACAAGCTTTAAGAGATCATTTTCTTCCAAGATGAGAACTCTAGATTTCCAAGAGATAAAGTTTGTGGCTCCATCAAGATGATCTTCAACCTTCATTCCAATCATCTTGCGTGCATATTTGAACTAGAAACCCTAGTAGGAGCTAGATCAAAAATGAATTTTGAAATCTTGTGAAATTGAATCCAAAGGTTAATGTGCCTTATCAAGGCAAGTTGAGAGGAGATAAGATTGAGCCAAAACTATAAACCGAAATTGGACCAAAAATGAAATTTCTCAGAACTGGATTTCTCCTTCAATAATAGATGTGCCTTCCCTTGGGCGAAGTTTCTAGGTCACTTTTTCTATTGGATCGGTGAAGGGAGACCTAAAAATGTCAAGCCCTAGCTTTCAACAATGGCATTTAGAACATCTTTGATACCATGTTAGAAATTGGCAGTTGTAAAACCAAGATCACTAGAAGAAAGAAAAAGCACATAAACAAACTCGGTGTGGAGCTCGTTTAACCACGGTGATTATTTATCACCTCTCAACCATAGACAATACAACACTATTGTCTCCCCCGAGCTCAGACCTTTCAATAGAGAACGATGTACATCCAAATGGATTTTTACTGAGCCAAAATAATACTCCCACTAGAGCTCGTTTAACCACTGTGTTGATCTATCACCTCCCAACCATAGACAATACAACACTATTGTCTCCCCCTAGCTCAGACCTTTCAATAGAGAACGATCTATATCCAAATGCATTTTTACTGAACCTAAATTCTATTCCCATTGGCCTTTAAATTCCATTCATCATACACCCTTGTAGGTTGATTGTGGGCCATAATAGTGTCAGTGGCCAAGCCTGACTTCTATCCCAGATGACCTTCAAATGCATTCCGTCATACACCCTCAGTGGTCGGTGGAGGACCACCAAGGTGTTAGTGGGCTCCCAGTAACACTGTGGTTTTCCACCACTGACCACTAGGGGTGTATAATGAACGGCATTTGAACATCGTCACCCATACAAGTTAGGCTTGACCATTAACAATCATCATTTCTTTAGGGTTTTGAACATCTTCCTAGTCGTCTTCTTTTGCGAGATTTGAGGAACCAAATGATCCCTAACTGAGTCTACCAAGATTCTTCTTGCTCTGGCATCACTCTTCCTCCAATGAGACTTGTCTTCTTCAACGTTTGTTTCTGGAACCTTCTCATTGACAAGATTTAAGAGATAATTTTCTTCCAAGATGAGAACTATAGACTTCCAAAAGATGAAGTTTGTGGCTCCATCAAGATTATCTTCAACCTTCATTCCAATCATCTTGCCTGCAAAATTGAACTAGTAACCCTAGTAGGAGCTAGGTCAAAAATGAAGTTTGGAATCTTGTTAAACTGAATCCAAAGGTTAATATGCCTTATCAAGGTGACTTGAGAGGAGATAAGGTTGAGCCAAAACTATGGACCAAAATTGGGTCAAAAATGAAACTTTACAGAACTGGATTTTTCCTTCATCAATAGATGCATCTTCCCTTGGGCGAAATTTCCAAGTCACTTTTTCTCCTGGATTAATGAGCAGTGTCCAAAGTTTCTAAGTCTGTTTTTCTCCCGAATTGGTGAGGAGAGGCCTCAAAATGTCAAGCCCTAGCTTTCGACAATGGCTTCTAGAAATGCTTTGATACCATGTTAGAAATTGGCAGTTGTAACACTAGGACCACTAGAAGAAAGGAAGAGTACATAAAAAAACTGGGCGTGGAGCTCGTTTAACCATGGTGATGTTCTATCACCTCCCAACCATAGACAATACAACACTATTGTCTTCTCCGAGCTCAAACCTTTCAATAGAGAATGATGTACATCGAAATGGATATTGACTGAGCCTAAATTCTACTCTCGTTGGCCTTTAAATGCCATTCGTCATACACCCTTGTAGGTCAATTGTGCACCACAACATGAGTATCAGTGGCCAAGCCTGACTCCTATCTCCGACGGGCCAAAAATGCCTTCAATTATACACCCTCAGTGTTCGGTGGTGGACCACCAAGGTGTTGGTGGGCTCCCACCAACACTGTGGTGGTCCACCACCGACCACTAAGGGTGTATAATTAACGGCATTTGAACGTCGTCACCCATACAAGTCAGGTTTGGTCATTAACAATCATCATTCCTTTATAGTTTTGAAAATCTTCATAGTTGTCTTCGTTTGCAAGATTTGAGGAACCAAATGATCCCTAACTGAGTTTACCAAGATTCTTCTTGCTCTAGCATCACTCTTCCTCCAATGAGACTTGTCTTCTTCAACGTCTTGCTCTAGAACCTTCTCATTGACAAGCTTTAAGAGATCATTTTCTCCCAAGATGAGAACTCTAGACTTCCAAGAGATAAATTTGGTGGCTCCATCAAGATGATCTTCAACCTTCATTCCAATCATCTTGCCTCTAGATTTGAACCAGAAACCCTAGTAGGAGCTAGGTCAAAAATGAAATTTGGAATCTTGTGAAACTGAATCCAAAGTTTAATGTGCCTGATCAAGGCGAGTTGAGAGGAGATAAGATCGAGCCAAAACGTTCGACAAAAATTGGATCAAAAATGAAACTTCTCCGAACTGGATTTTTCCTTCATCAATAGATGTGCCTTCCCTTGGGCAAAATTTCCATGTCACTTTTTCTCTTGGATTGGTGAGGGGAGGCCTCAGAATTTCAATCCCTAGCTTTCGACAATGTCATCTATAACTACTTTGATACCATGTTAGAAATTGGTAGTTCTAAAACCATGATACCTAGAAGAATGACGGAGCACATAAACAAATTGGGTGTCGAACTCGTTTAACCACGATGATGATATATCACCTCCCAACCATAGACAATATAACACTATTGTCTCCCATAGCTCAGGCCTTTCAATAGAGAATGATGTACATCAAAATGGAATCTAAAGGTTAATGTGCCTTATCAAGGCGAGTTGAGAGGAGATAAGATTGAGCCAAAACTATGGACCGAAATTGGGTCAAAAATGAAACTACTCAGAACTCGATTTTTCGTTCATCAATAGATGCGCCTTCCCTTGGGCGAAGTTTCCAACTCACTTTTTCTCCTATATTGGTGCGGGGAGGCCTTAGAATGTGAAGCCCTAGCTTTCGACAATGGCTTCTAGAACTGCTTTGGTACGATGTTAAAAATTGGCAATTGTAAAACCAAAACCACTAGAAGAAAGACAGAGCACATAAACAAACTGGGCGTGGAGCTCGTTTAACCACGATAATGATCTATCACCTCCCAACCATAGACAATACAGCACTATTGTCTCACTACTACATTTTGATCCAAAATCCGACGGTTTTTTTCGACGACGCGTGGATTTTTTCTTTTAACCGTACCAAAAATTAGAAAGATAATTTTTTTTTTGAAATGGTGGGCATAAGCGTCGCTTAAGTGACGGCTAGGCTTATAAGTGGCGCTTAATTGACGGGGCATAAATTGTTTGGAACCATGCCAATTCCACTTCACTCCATCATCCCATGTTAATATTTTATTTGATAACATTAACCAAACAAAAATATTAATCTTCAAGGGGCTTTTAAAATCCCATACAATTCGCCACTACTAATGTTGGTCTTATTCTTGAAGCATAGGAAAGATCACAACATATCGAGGTTTGGAAGTAAGTTGACCCATATCATAATTTTTGGTCCACATTGTGATATGAACAACATTGTGTGCTAGTTGGTGGATATAATCATTCCATTCAATAACCATGTTGATAGGAATATTCAAATATATCTCATGCGATCAACCCCATAATGGCTACGTCGTTGAGATTGAAAGACCCCTAGTGTCTTAGGAATCTCGATAAATATTTGGTTAGCTTGAATTTACCTTCACAACCTACCTACAAGATAAATCCCAATCCGAACAAGATTCTCATTGTCGATTCTCCAAGCAATCCAATTTTCTAAGAGTAGGAAAGACTTGATCATGCATTTATAGATAATGAAACCACCTTTTAAGGAAGGATTAGATTGAATCCAAATATTCATATTTGGTTGGTTTATTTTTTTATAAGTTATTTGCAAATATTTACTTCAAAAAATATTCATTCACACTCATTTGTCACACGCTATGGGACCTAAAGACTCTTCCAATTGTTAAGTATGCTCTTCATTTTCCACCCAGAAATAAATGTTAATGGATTGAAAAAAAATAGAAGTTTGAAATATCACTTATCACACATTAATTCAAAGTGAACCTTTTAAAATAATTGAACAAACATAAACCAACATAAATTCCTCTATTAATTGGAAACAAAACAAATTATAGTTTAAGTTAGGATTGTTGGGATAGGGAACGCAAAATAACCCTTAATATTTTTGATATGAAACATTAGTGGGAGTATATTTTTAGGGAGCTTTCAAATCCTTGTACAATGGCATGTGTAATAAAACGCAAATACGGGAATGTGATCTCTAAGGACGTAGTCAAGGTCACATTTTTTTTATCACCACATCAAGCCATCTAGATCTTTGTGGAGGTGACACTTAACTACTCAAGGTTGAGTTGCTTATT